>PVKU01008728.1:0-70318 GCA_004027475.1 Anoura caudifer | reverse complement strand
CACTGGGTTCTGATTTGGGCCTGGTCCTATGTACAGTTGTCAGGGATCCTAAGCTGTATTTAGCCAGAGATTAGGGTTTGTTTGACCTGAACAATGTTTAAACTATTTTTAAGCCATTATTTTAAAATGGTGATATTTCACATAAAAATTTTTATTTCACATAAAAATGGCTTCTCTTTTAAAATCAGGAATATCAAGCAACACTGGGGCTAGCATTCCTACTTGGCAACAACCGCCAGAGCCTAGAGGCAGCTTCTGCCTTTAAATGCCCACACACCTTACAACGGCCCCACCCAACCCATTCCTCGCATTTACGTCACGTGCCTGGCCAGATGGAAAGTCAGAGTTTGGGACCCCTGGGCACGATGACTTTTCTGTCATTTCCTGCAGAGAGGACATCGTTTTCTAAAAGCAGTTTCATGAGGGCTCCAGGTACCTTTCATGTTTTCCATTTGTTCATTCAGGCGGATTTCAAGGTCTTGCTTCTGTTTCTCCAGTTCTGAAATTTGCTGTTTAAAGTCTGGGATCATCTAAAGAGAAGGATTGGAAATATTAGAGTATAAAATACTTCATCTATGAACTTTAAAATCTTAGAGCTGGTCAGAAGCAAACTAAACTGTTTAGGAGCCCATCGAACACACATCTAGTAAGTTGAGTAGGAAGGCCAGCCAAGACATTAGACTGGATTGGAATTATGACTTTTTTACCTCAAGACCTACATAGTCACAAGAAATACCAGCGTGCTCAGAGGAAGCGGCCCTCACAGCCACAGTCCCCACAACACCGCTGTCTCCTGGAGAGAAGGAACTGTGCCGTCTCAGGGAGGGGCTGTGGGAGCGCTCTGTGCTGAGTTGAGGGAGGGGTGAAGTGAGGGAATGGCAGCTGGCCTCCTCACTCAGGGACAGGAAAATCATCTCAAATGGGTCCCACTGCGCCCTTTGAAGTCCAGGCTGTGCTCTGTTAGTGGAGGTCTGGAATCGTCCAGCATGTTTCTCAGTCCTTTGTCCTTGCCTATATAGTTTTTTAAATGTCCATCACCTCTACCCTCAGGCAGGTAAAAATAGTTTTTCTGTTGTCCAAATTTATAAAAACACCCATGTCTCTGAAGTTCAGATAAAGAATACTTGTTTGATTGTGCAATTGGTCTTTACTACATATTCCTCATGAAAGTTTTACCCAAGGAATAAACAAAGATGTGAAGATCCTTAACTACTGGTCCATGTGTCCACAGTGGGAGGGTCACATCACCTGCTGACACAGGCCTGAGATTTCCTAGCAGTTACAGGGGAGAGAGAGGATGGGGAGGCAGTGCAGAAGCTGAGGAGGGACAGTCAGTGAGGTGGAATGAGAAACTGAGGAGACAGTGGTGTCCTGGAAACCACCGGAACAATAAGGAAGGAAAGGGAGTGGTTAAGTCATCAGATGATGTGATGATGCTCAGAGATGAAGACAAGAATGAAATGAACCCTACATGCTCAGCTTGATGAAGACAGATTCAGTTAGTGGGAGGGGGCATGTGACAAAGTGGGGTGGCCATAGAGTAAATAGGAGGTAAATGGAGAAATCATGGTTGGATGACCATTGAGAAGTCTGGTCAACTCCCTCAAAGGGGGATGGCTACAGGGAACGTGGGGCCAAGAACAGGAAATGCTGTGAGTGAGGAGCTCTCTGAAGCATTTCTCCACACCAGTAGGCATGAGTTAGAAGAAAGGAGGAGACACACGCAGTGGGAAACAACAGGCAGCGCGGAGAGGAGGGGCACGAGCAGAGAGACCGACCTCCTGAACGCACGCCCCTCTCAAGAGTCGCCCTTTACTTTTATGTGTTTATGGTCACTTTCCAAGGGGTTAGGACTGGGTTTTTTAAAAATCTTAGATTTAAACACACACACAATTTGGACCCATCCTATGGGGGAAAACATTCTCAAATCAAAGTGTACTCTAGCCTGGGGTAATTTAATAGTTTCTTTTCTGACCCTATTATTTTACTACTAGAAAACATAAGTCGGATCCATTGTTTTATTGCTAAGAAATGGAATTTTACTCCACTAACGAATAACATCTCTAGAATAACGGCCACAACCAGGGCCCGTGGCTGAGACCATACCATATTTTCTGACGTCAGCCTGGTAACTTCATGACGAATACTTTCATTGATGTCATTCTCTTCTCTAAATAATTTCTGCAGGTGGTTTATTTCTTGACTTAGGTGCACCACTTTGAAGTTCAAAGCCTCAATCTCCTTCTCATAGCAATCCTTCTGGGACTGGAAATGGCTCTCCAAAACACTGTCAGAGGAGGGGCCGAGAAGTTAGCCACATGGGCTGCACCCTGCTGCGCTGACGACCGAGCACATGCATGCGCAGCAGGCACAAAAACCCACAGCTAGAGCCGTGCGCTAAGAACAGAAAGTTTCTTTACGCACCCATCGTCACAGGCCATGGAATCAGGAACACAGACTAAGAAAATCCTTTAGCTAGTTAGGAAGCATATGGGGCAGTAACATGCAGTTAACAGGAAATATTATTTTAGACACTACGGAAATTATGATTTCACTCTAATAGTTTAAAAGTGTGTTCTGTATGCTACAACAGTGGTAAAGATGCATTTCATTGTACATCTGTCAAAGCCAACAGACTACATAACATCAAGAGTGAACCTTATATAAACTATGGACTCTGGTGAGAATGATGTGTGAGTGCTGGTTGTCAGTTTTTAACAAATGCATTGGTTTGCGGGAGGTGTTGATAATGCCTGTGCATGTGTGGGGTCAGGGGTATATGAGAACTCTCTGAACTTCCGCTGAATTTTGCTGTAAAGGTAAAACTGCTCTAAAAAATAAAGCTTATTAATGTAAAAAATGCAGCAAACTACTTACATTTAAACACATTTATAGCAACATGGCTAACTTATTTGATGTAATCAGTTTTTACTGTATAGGTTATGAGTTTTTTTACTCAGCATTTTTATCCTATAAAGAGAGTGGTCTTTGTTACTAATTACTTAATTCTCAAAGAAGTATTTCCAGTGACTATTAGGTCATTTTACTATCATAAATTTATTTTGTGTATCAAATCTATGTAAGATAAACTTTCGATTTTCCAATAATCTATTATCTTTGAAACAAAACAAAACCCTGAGGGGACTTTCTCACCGGGTTGCTTTCTTTAGTCCTTCATAAGCAAACCAAAGTTCTCCATCCTCATTTAAATGTTCCAAATCTTCTACAGACAGCCTGGAGAATAAGAAGGGTAAGAAAATCTAATATCTCTCTCATTCATGTTTCTAAATGTTTGATAGTACAAAAATGATTACCTGCTTCTGACATCTCCAGTCTCATAGCTTTCAAGAAGTTGTTTGGTGATCTCTGACATCTTTTCTGAGAGGGAAAGGCAGAGCTTTGTAAATTATGTTCTTGCATGAATTCTCTCCTCCCTTCCCTTTCTAGGGCCCAGTTTTCTAGCATTACAGGGTCTCCAACTAACCAGCAGCTCAGGAACTTACCAGCTCTTTAACCCACCAGCTACTGTGAAGTCAACCAGCTATTCAGCTTACCATACATCCAACCAACCCGCTAGCCAGCCTGTCTCATGCCAGTCAAAGAACGCATTTCCTTAGCAGTGGCACCTAGGATAAATGCAGTCTGCACCCCATGGGCTCAGTACTCGGGTTTTTGTTACCTCTCATTTCCCGCTTTTGTGACTGCACATGTTTTTCCACATCTATCTTCTGTGCCTGAAGTAGCTCTATCTCCTTTTCAAACTCGGAGATGGTCTGAATCATGCAATGACCATACCAGGTGAGGAAAAAAACAGCTATTACAATTTATATCAAACAAAGGGAGTACTCTTTTGGTACTGTTATCTGTGCAGGGCATCCTCCATGCAGTTTCTTAAACTCTTGTTAAACCATCACTGCCCGTACATATAGTGTGGCCTTGAAACATGTTTAACTGCCCAAAATATTGTTACTTATTCCCAGATTTACCTGATTGTTTCAACAAACTTGGTTTCCCTACTTAAAGAGAAACAATAACTACTTACTACAAGCTTAAGTGAGGTGGGGAGGAAGGGGAGCCAGGAGAAGTGAAATTGAAGGGGCTAAATCCTCTTTCACTGCACAATGAAGTCTTGGATGTGAGGGTGGGGGCAACGCTGCCACCTTCGGAAGTGCAGATCTGGCTCCTGCTAGGTTTGGATGTGGCTGCAGTGGCAGGCCGGTGGGGGGCGGGGGCAGGGTGGCCATGGGGTGTGATTGGGGTCCAGCGAGGGGCAGCCCTCGTTGTGGGGAGGAAGCTGTATTCTGACTTTATTTACCATGTGAGCTCACCTGGAGGAGGGAGCTCAGATCTGTGCTTTTGTAGCCATGGGAGCCGTGCAGAGGTGACTAACCCCTCGCTGGTGTTTTTGTCAGTTAGTCTAAGTGTTTAAGGGCTACCGCTCCTGCTTCTACAGGGGTAAGAAGGGTGATCAGCCTGGCATTTACTGATCACCTTGCATACACAACCTCTTCCTTATGATGGGCCCATAGGTGAGTAGAGCAATTTTTTATAGATTAGGAACCTGAAGCTGCATGAAGGGTAAATGGCATGTTCAGGGTCACAGGGCAAGTTGATGGGGCCCAGGGCTCTCCGATCCGAAAGCCCTGCTATTTGTAATGTTTCAGCACTTATTCCAATCATAAGCGTATTTACTTATAGATGGATCATCGCACAGATAACTTGATGATGATGCATTTACTTTCTTTTCAAATAAGATTAATCTCTACCACATGGGAGAGTCTGGACCACAGTTTTGGTTACCAAAGAGGAAATGAGTGACAAACAGTAGTGCCCCACCCCAAGGGCAGTCACGTGATTTCCCAAGATACAGACTGTGCCCAGATGGCAGGACCCCCCCAGGCAGACAGCCGCACTCTTATGTGACTGCTAAGAATGAAGCCGTCGCAGGAATATGTGTGGTTCCTCCTGGCCCCCCAGCCCATGGGCCCAGGCAGTATGCCAGCTCTGCTGCGAAGTTCAGAGGCAGCTCGGCTGTCAGTCCTGGTGATCTTTTGAACACGTGGCTGTTCCATGACAATCACAAAGAATATTTGCTGATCTTAACACATATTCTACTAATGCGTGTTTCGCATATTTAGTGGAAGCTTAAAAACTTTCCAAACTTACATCGAAATGTTTTGCACTCAAGAACTTAGGGACACACAGGTTCGTGTATTCCTGTAGGGAAGGGGTTTCAGTTAAGTCCTGGTTGTCCAAGCATGGATCATTGCTTTAGCGGGATTGCCTGATAATAGTTCAGAATGTGATATTCTGACAGAGAGGCAATTTAGTTGTAGTGCAGGCATTTACAAATGTATAGCAACATGATGGATTGCGTAAGTTCACATCCACTTATAATTTAATTTGGACACATTCTTTAGGTCAGTATATTTGACTAACTTTATGTTAGAGAGCTGACCTTTAAAATATGAAAAGCATGCCTTGGCTTGTGTAGCTCAGTGGATTGAGGGTTGGCCTGCGAACCAAAGGGTCTCTGGTTTGATTCCCAGTCAAGGCACATGCCTGGGTTGTGGGCCAGGTCAGGTCCCCAGGAGGGGGTGTGCTGGAGGCAACCACACATAGATGTTTCTCTCCCACTGTTTCTCCCTCCCTTCCTCCCTGTCTAAAATAATAAATAAATATTTAAAAAATAAAATACGAAAGGCAATTATTGTTAAATCAAAGGTGGCTTGGGGGTTCATACTTGGAAGAAGTGAAGGAATCAGGTAGTTTCACTGTTGGCCTTCAGACGCATTCAGCTGTCTGATCCTGTGGGAATGTGAAACTGCCCCCTCTGTGCAACTGAACTGATTCAGCCAAACAGCATGTCTAAAAGTGAGAAGCGGCTTCTACCTTTGCCTGTTTGCTCAGCTGGGCCACTTCCCCCTTTAAGCTGTCAGAGGTGATGCGCTCTTCCTCCAGCTGATGCTGTAGTTGCATGTTCTCATCCTTCAGAGCTTTAATTTCTTCTTTCAAAGAGCAGATCTGTCTCTCATAGTCTTGTGTTTTCAATTCAAAACTTTTTTCAAGAAGTCTAGGCAGCAAAAAGGAAAAAAAATGAATTCAGAATCATCTCTAAAGTCTTTACCTGGCTTAGAACAATATACCATTTTGAAAAGAAGCAGAGACTCCAGAGAAGAGAGAAGTTAATTAGGATCTATTGTGACAGTTCCAATGAATGAGGGCCTTGTTTTGGACTATTTCCTGTCTCCTTAGGTTAAGAAAGCTTCCCACACCTTCTGATCCGAGAAGCTGGTCTACAGTGGTCCCGCACAGAGGAAACACAGAATAGGGAGGCTGGACTTAAAGATTCAGTGGTGGTTGGGCTACTCTGTTCCCAAAGCCCCCTGGTTCCATGAGGTTTCCTTGGAGAGGCCACTTCCTTCAACAAAGGCCTTGGCACTTTCTATCAAGTCCTGGCCCCTGCCAAGTTCCAAGGACCCAGGAGGGGTTTGGCTTGGTACTGAACAAGTGAATACAGTCATTTAATATGTCAAAGGGTCCAGCTCTTCAAACATTCTAGAATAAATTTCAGCAAATTTAGATGCCCCAAAGTTCATGAAAACCCAATTTCTCATGTGATGGTTGCTCAATTAAATATGGGATGACTGACCGAGAAAGCAACTGAAGAGAGATGCAGACTTAAACCAGCCCAGCAGAGCCCACAGGGACCCAGTTAGAACTGAAGCAATTCTAGGGGCCCTGTGGGTTTGAGAAGCATCATTCTACTTGCTAAGCTGTCAATGCAGTTCATTTTATAACCGACTTGCTTTTATAGCACAAAGAGAAAAACTCTGGGGAAGAGAGTCCCATTCCCAACAGGTTTTTGTTTTATTTCCTTTGACAGATATTGACAAAATTTTAAACTCTGTTTTCAGGTTTTAAGAAAACCCAGAGTGCTCCTAAGAGGCCAGTAAACTACCTTTGAAGAAGCAGAATGCAGCCATAAGTCACATGTAAAAAGCAGCTTTAATTTGTCATCTAAACTATGTGGGTGCATACCCTCAGACTGTGGGCATCTTTGCACCCCTGGAGGGTTGTGCCAGTGGCCGAGACTTCCCCGTCACTGACCGGGGCCAGACGAGTTACAGGTGCATGCTGATGAGGACTGCAGAGAGCTCCACATGCCCTGGCCTCAGCCTGGCTCTCTAAGCCCCCTGCTTGAAATGATCTCTCCAAGTGGCCCCAGGACACAGGGAGGTGCCAAAAACTGAGCTCCTCTGCTAGAGTTGAGAGTTCATAGAAAAAGAGATTTTTCAAGGTCAAGAGTCAAATATCCCTATTTTTAAACTGATGTAGCATCAGGAGACACTTTGTCTATTTGTCAGCTCCTGGAGTGCTCCAGTGACAGTCCTTTCCCCCACCTGCCCCTGACTTTGGGCATCCTGCCTCCTTGCCCAGGCCCAGGTTCTCCTGCTAACTAAGTGCACGGGGAAGCATTGAATGTACATCCTACCACCCCAGGCAGCCCTGAGCCTCCTGGTCCCCAACAGAGACAGGCCAAGAAGGTCCCATCTCTCCCCAACACCCTGCCATGCATTCCTGCTTTGAGATCTAAAACTGTTGATTCCTTAAGAGAAAGGAGCCCAAACTGAAGTCTTTGGAGTTTAGCAAAGGGTTTGATATTGACATAGAAAGGGTGGGGCTAGTACAGTACAAGGTCGTGGGGAGCTGCCTTAGTTTTTGTGATGGGTTTTATATCTCTTATTGTCTGGGACAAGAGTCAAGTTAACAGATATAACAGGTGCGGGAAGGGAGGGAGGTTTATTCCCCTAGGCAATAATCTTACTTCTTAGACTTGATGGGAGTTGAAAGGAGTGGCAGTCTCTGAACTTCTCAGTGTCTTAGCAATTAAAGGAAAGCAAGCAATTCCCCAGGGGTCCACTGCCCGCAACTGCAGAACCTGTGCAGTGTCTGAAAGGCGCACACCATGGGCCTTAGCTCTCATGAATTCCCAAGTCCCTCACTTCCTAAAAATGTGCACATCCCACTCTCTTGTATCTGTGATCTGCTGCTTGCAGGCTGAGAAGCAGAGAAGAGAACAGCAGGGAGAGAGAGCAGCAGTCGCTGTAAGGCAAAGCAGACTTCGTACATTCGCTGTCGTTCTTCCTTTTGCACATCTTCAAAGAGCTGCTTGGTGAGGTCATCCATTTTTCCTGCGGAAAGACAATGCTTTTGGAAATATGTTTGCAAACCAATGTCTTGGTTGTTTCATATCGTGTTTAGGCAAGAATGAAAGAACAATCATGGGGTATTTACTATTTAATAGGATGAGAGTATAACTGTCACTTTTATAAATTAGAAATATGGGGGTTCAAAATAATTCTCACAAATTTGTCATGTTGGAATCTACACTTAGTTTCATTTATAGCATTTTTATTGGCCCATCATTTGTTTGATTAGAATTAGGCATACTGGCTTTGAGATAATAAATATTATTATTAAAAGTAAACAGAAACACTTTGGGAAAAAATGATCAATTTACAATAGGGTTTCTCAATCTCAGCACAGTTGGTACATCAAGCGAGGTAACTCTTTGTCGTGGAGGGGCTGTCCTGTGCGTTGTAGGGTCCTGAGGAGCATCCCTGGCTTCTACGAAAAGATGTTAGTAGCGGCTCCCCAGTTGTGATAATCAAAAACATCTCCAGACATTGCCAACTTCCCTGGGGGTCAGGGAGGAACAAAAGTTCTTGATTGAGAGCCAGTCACTCATGATAATCACAAAAATAATGAAGTGTTGGTGTTCATTTGGGGAAGAGGAAGTATAAAAACAATACTGTTTCACTTAAACACAAAGTGTGGGTGAAGGGCGCACTGGACAACGAGCAGTCACCGGGGTTCCGGACATTCTCTGGCTGTGACAGTCCCACGTCCCCATCATGCCCACACACCACAGGTGCCCTTCAAAACGGGAGCAGGCTGACAGATGCAGCCCATCGAAGTCCGCTGTCCCCACGTGTGCTCCGCTGCCGTGCGTTCTTGCTTTCTGCCTCATCTCTGAGTCCCGTCCCAGAGCGGAGCCCAGGCAGGAAGTGGCAATGGCAGTGCTCCAAACTATTTGGTTGAAAGAAACCCCCAAACAACAGTTTGTTTATCCAATGCAGTGTCAAATATCCCTGAATTAAAATGACTGCTTTAAAATGTCATGAGTCAGCCAGGAAATATGAAAGAAGATGTCTAAGGTTAAATTTAGAAGTTAGCATATCTGATATCATTGTGATTTTCAGTTCACTCAAAGAATTCAGTTCTGGTGCTTAACATCTTGGGCCATTTGCAAAAAAGGCTAAACAGGCTGCTCAAACATGCCTCTCCCCCAAGAGCAGTGGAGTGGCGTCCAAGTCAGGATCTCGAAACGGTGAATGGCTTTGAGGACACCCCTTAAGCACAGGTCACAGGGTGAGCGAAGGCTGGTGCTTCTCCCCAAACACCATTTGCCACGTGTAGGGAGACCCTCAGGGTAAGCAGTTTATAATCACCGGGTCTGGAAGTTTTCACATACTTTTTAGAAGAAGGTATAAAATTATCCACCCAAACAGGTTAATGCTATCAATGATGTTATTTTTAGAACACACTTGTGGGGATTGAAATATTCTTGTGGGAAATTCCACTGAAAGAAAAACCCCCAGACATTTGAGGGTAGTGTATTGTAATAAAAAAGGTGACAGTGGGTAAAGCCTCCCCTAATTCAGGATCAAAGTTTCCTCACAGACCTCTGACCTCCCTCTGTTCAGCATCAGTCTTTAGAGGCAGGATGGAGGGCATGCAGAACCTAGAGTAGCATGTCACGCCCATCCTTGGCCTCATCTGAATGGCCCTTCCTGTTCTCCTGACCAGGACTCGGGGTGTTTGCTTCCCGCTGCTGACGTGTGCCTCTGTCACACTCTGACCCGAACCCCCAGGGGTCTGTACTCTGGGATCCCCACCCCATGCTAGGCCTGGGTGAGCTCGACGCCCAGGTCTGAAGCTTGTGCCTCGCATGCCCCACGTCAGAGCTGAAGGAAAAAGATTCCTAGAAAAGACAGGCAGGCGAATGCAGTGATTTAAACTCTCTGGTCAGGAACCACCAAGCTCATGAGCCTGCTGGGATTTAGCAAGTGCTTGTGATTAGAATTCAAGTTGGAAAGCTATAGATGGACAGAGCTAGGCTGAGAGCAGCTGCTTCACAGCCTTAAATAAAAGGGATAGCACCCCAGTTTCCAGCGACTGCATCTCATGGCCGGGGGGTGATGTGGCTCCTGAGCTCAGCAGTGTCCTTTGTTCAGCGCCAGGGCAGTGGCAGAGGACATGGGTACCCCTTAGACCAAGTGGTCTCCTTGGGCAGATCAAAAATTTGACTGCAAATCTGTGGCAAACAAACACTACTCTAGCATTCGCCCATCCACCCACCAGCACAGCCACACACACACACATCCTTTCCACCTATGATGAAAGAGCTCCAGGCTGCTGGCCCAAACATTTCCACCTTCCAAATGGCCCAGGGAGGCTTGGGGCAGGGATTGCTGTGCTGTCTGACGAAAGAGGGAAATAAAACAGATGGATCTATAGGGTAAAAAGTTACCACAATTCATATACAGTTATTCTCTGTGGAGCAAAAAGTTTCTTGTTGTACTAAGTATACACCAGAGATTCCCGATTCTGCCTAAGACTGAGTTCACAGCCAATAGTTATTTCCAGGATGACTGGACAAGGGAACACCTGGATGCACAGGTCAGGCCACCTGGGACTTTACCTTTGAGCTCTTCGGTCTGCTCCTGAAGCTTCCGCTGTATCTGCTCCTTTTGTGTTTCCAGTTCTGAATTATGCTTCTGAAGCTTTGCCAATTTCTAGCAAAGGGAAGGAAAAAGAACTTTTTTGAAAACCTCATTTTAAGTTTTGTCCCCATTGTCTTTCTTGGGGGAAAAGCTGTATGATTCAAATATACACACACCCATTCCTGCCCATGGACACCAGCCAGTGCCAGCCTGACGCTGGACACTGTGTTTACTTCCACATGCAGGGCCCCATGTGACCTCCAGCAGTTACCACTTCCCAACCTGCAGTGGCTAAAACCAAGGAGAAAGAACCAAACCAAGGTCTCCTCAAACTCAAGGAATCTTCTCTATCCTTTTTTTTTTTTTGTTTGTTTCTCAATAGACAGAGTACTTAGTTAATATGAGAGAAATTGTTTGTGACATGATGTGGATTTGCACTTGGCAAGTGTTACGGTTCAGGAATGAAGGATGGTGACCATGACAGAAGTTCTGCTATTTTAGCTGCTCCTGGCCAACGGCCTCCTGGGCTGGCAGATGGTGCTGACGGACGGCTGGTGGCCCCGCCCCGACAGTGTGGGTGGTGCCAGCAGCTTGGGAAGGGCAGAGGGGCGCCCTGGGACTCCACGCTGCCACACCTTGGGTGCTGTAAGGCTTAGGCAAGTCAGGAGAATGGACGGTAATAAAGGCCACCTCCTTAGGAAATACTAGCTCATGCTTGTGCAGGGTTCTATGATAGGTATTTGGCTATATTACACCTTGCAACAACTCCGTCAAGTCCCTTTTTGTTATTTCTGTTTTACATATGAGGGAACTAGGGTTCAGAGAGGGTGAGGGTGTGGGTGACTTGCCCACGGCCACCCAGCCAGACAGCAGCAAAGACAAGATTTAAACCTGGGACAGTGGATTTGTATGTCTGCTGCTCCTCCTGCTGCACCACAGAGATGAAAGCCTGCCTTGGGCTTTGCCCTGTGGTTCTGGGTAAGATGGTCCAGGGCACACACCAGATGGGCAGGCCACAGGGGACCCAGGTCACCCTGGCAGAAAGGGAAGTATCTGGCCAGGGGTCCTCCTTGGCTTTTTGTCACTTCACAGAAGTTAAGAGGAAGGGGACATTTATGTTGTCTTTTTTAAAGCCTGGGCCTCCTCTTCCCCCCTAGACTCCGGGGCTCTATCCCCCCTCCTCTGAAAGGGAGGTTCCCTCTGATGGTGGAAGCCAACAGCAAAATCGCTCTGCAGAAATCTTCTTTGCGGGCAAATCTGCATCGTGGTCTCTTCCAGCAGGAGATGCTTGGGTATGGCCAGAGTCCCAGCCAGCACAGACCTCTTCCACAGCAGCCTTGTACTTCTTCCCCTTTTCCTCGTAATTGAGCCTGTGGGCAGCTGCTCTGTCCAGTTCCGATTCCAGTTTCTGAATTTTCTCCACATCACCGGCCCGAACAGCAGCCAGGCTGGTCAGCTTCTCCACCAGCCCGTGGTTCTCTTTGTTCTAGAGGAAAGAAACAGCAGGTGCTTAGGGGTTTATCCCAAATAAAGAGCCAGTTCCATTTGCTCCTCACAACCTTTAACATGGTGGCATCTAAATCTTTCAGAGGTTTGGTTATGCTGATCACATTTATTGTTATGATGTGTACGAGCATCTTCATCCCAGTGGAAACAGCAAGGCCAACCTGGTCAGGTAAATGTGTTCCCGAGCTAAAGGTGGCCATTTCAGTGTGGGGCCAGTCCAGTCCTGCAGTGGCAGGACCACTCTGGTGTTGTGGGTTGAATTGTGCTCCCCACTGCCCCCCAAATTCACATGGTGAAGTCCTAGTAGCCAGTACTTCCAAATGTGACTGGATTGGAGATGACGTCTTTAAGGTAAATCACAGGTAAAATGAGGTCACATGGGTGGGCCCTAGTCCAGTCTGACTAACATCTTTATAAGAAGGAGAGATTAGGACACAGACACATGTGGGGTGGGGGGAGACAATGTGAAGACACAGGGAGGACATCGCCATTCTGCAAGTCAAGGAGGGATAACTCAGTAGAAACCAATTATGCCAATACCTTGAGCTTGGACTTCCAGCCTCCAGAGCTGTGAGAAAATAAATGTCGGTCATTTAAGCTGCCCAGTCTGTGCTAGTGTATTGTGGTAGCCCCAGCAAACTAATACAGGTAGAACAGAACACAGGCAGTGTCGGGACTCCCAGGGGGCCTGCTCCCAGCTGTTTTTCTGCTGTTCTACATGAGCCACATAACACACAGGCCTGCTACACAGCAGTGCAATCAGGGGAAGTTGCATCAAAATTCCAAGTTTTTTTGCTGGCACATTCATCCATTCACTAAAGACCCTCTGGTACAGTTTAAGGCTAGATTTAAAGTTCACCTTAGGAGAACCTCAGCATAAACTGAGGCAGACCCAGAAGTGAGTTTTATAGATGTGGATGCTGCATATTCCCCAGCTCTTGCCCACTGGTGCAGAGCATGTGGATTATTTCCGTACCAGTGGGAATGGCAGGGGGAGTCTTGTCAAACGAGGCAGGGCTGCAGCGAGACCATATGGACCTTTGGGCAAATTAGAAAGTGGCATCTCCTCTGAGCCAACACATCCCTGAGGGGGCAAGGACTTGGCATGCAGACAGAAGCTTTGTGCAAATTAAAAAGGTGCCCCTGCCTCAAGGCAGCCCAGCTCCATGCCAGTACACAGGTGTTGGCAAGCAGAACCAGGCTGGATTTCAGCCCCACCTGGCCCCCTGGGCAAGGCCCTGTGCAGTGTGCACCCCACACAGCCACATGCAGCAGCCCTTTACAATGTGCGGTTTTCCAGCTCAGGTGCTCGTGTAGACCGTCTGAACCTCCTGACGTGGGTGCAACATTTACTGCATTGCTAAGGAACTGGCCCAGAACCAAACGTATCTATTAGAAAAAGTACATATGAAAGATGCTGTATGAACACCTACCTGATCTTCTAGCTTTTTCTGCAAGCGCTGGACCCTGTAAGTAAGCTGAATGTTGAGCACAAACCGCCGGATATTCTGGAATCTGCGTCTGGCCAGCCAAGCCCGAGCATATTTCTGAAGGATCACAGCCTTGTGTTCCTCCAGCATCTTTAAAACAAGATTTTATGAGATGCAAACTGGATCTCCACTCTTTCTCTCATCAGCTCTTCCAACGTGGGGAGGTGCAACTACCAAAATATTCCCACAGCGTAAAATATGAATTTCTTTTAATCATCCCACAGAGACCTACAGTACAACTCTGAAACAGACCTATCGTAGACTTTTGAAATAAGAAGCAAATTCCACCTGTAGCAGACACGCACGAAAATTCACATATCAGAACTTCCTGCTCTCTAGCAAGGTCTTCATGTAAAAACACGACCTCGGTACAGGTGCACCTGAGAGAGACTGTGCGTTCAGTTTCAGACCACCACCGTAAAGTGGATATAAAGTGATAGTAACAGGAATTTTTGGGTTTCCCAGTGCATATGAGTTATGTTTACACCATACTATAGTCTATTAAGTGTGCAATAGCATTATGTCTGAAAAAAGCACATAACAATTAAAAACACTTTATTGCTGAACAATGCTATCCATTGTCTGAGCCTGTTGGAAAAGTTGTGTTGACAGACGTACTCGACATGGAGTTGCCACAAACCTTCAATTTACATATTTTTAAAAAACCCAAAGTGCGATAAAATGAGGTATGCCTCTACTGCTGCTGAAACATAATGTGAGCCCTGGGAAAGCATGTGGTCTTGGCCGCACCTTTCGATACCTCCTCCTTGCCAGGAATCCTCGGGTGTAGGCCTGGATGGTAATGGTGGCCACGCGAATCAGTTGGTACAAACTGCGAACGAGATGTCCACGGCAGTACTTCTGAATGATGATGGCTGCCCATGCCTCCTTCAAGGCTGCTGCGGTGACAGCTCTCCTTGGTAAAGGAGAATGTGGAGTCAGTCTGCCACCCACGAGCACTGACTTCTACAGCATGACGAGCGGTGCGGCTCTTTCATACTAAGGAACAGTTGTGTGTTTTGCACATCTACACATTATACTCTACAAGTGGCCTACTGTGATGCCCCCTGGAGATCAGTCATTATCATCTCCCCGTTCACCCTGCGCTGAATGTGGATGTGCTCCAGGCACAGGGAACCAGGAGAATGGTCACACTGCTCATATCCAGGCTGACGCTCCACCTCGCTCACGCCCACACAGACTGTGGCAACAACCTGGGCTGCGGTATTGCACCTGCTCGCTCACCTGTTCATTCACTCTTGTGGGGAATCGCGCTGAGGACTCTAGATCAGGGGTTGGCAAACTATGGCCCTGGCAGCATACCTGCAGCTTTCCATCTGTGATTGTCAAGTTTTACTGGCACATACCATACCTATTTTTTACAATATTCCCTATGGCTGACTTCATGCTACAGTGGCAGAGGTGAAGAGTTGTGAGAGAAAACGCAGGGTCCCAGGAGCTCAAAGAATTTTGCCCTTACAGACAAGTCTGTTGGCTCTTATGGAAAGGACTGGAGAAGAAGACAAAGTTCTTACCTTCAGAATTCACAACCTCATGGAGCAGACAGACATTTAAAGGGCCAAGTAGGATTTGAGAAAAATAAAATGACCACTAAAATATCCGTAAGAGAGAGCTTATAGAACTGCTTGGGAAGGGCTGATATGTGAGCCAGCCTTTGATTGAAAAGAATTTCTGCAGACGACAGTAAAGGTCGGAAAAGGGACTGAGGGACCAGCACAGGCATTGAAGGACCATGAGAAGGCATGGAGGCCTGGTGGTGCCCGAAATATTCAGAAAAAGAGAATCTGTCCAAAATTGCTAGAATATAAACTATATGGAGAAAATTAGCAGTCAAGGAGGTTAGAAGAATAGACAGGGACCATTTGTTATTAATATATATATATATATAATTAACAAGAAATATATATGTGAGTATAATATGTGACACCTACTATGGGATGGGGACTGTGCTGGGTCTTAGGCATGGATGCAATGGGAACCAGACAAGTATGGTCCCTTGGTCCCTGTCCTCATGAACATCCATTCCTATGAATGCATCTAGGCCACGGAGCCTTGAGTACCGTGTCAAAGACTGAACGCTCTCCTGTAGGCAATGGGCCACTGGAGGCATCAGGGCAGGAGCAGAGCACTGGCCCAGTCAGACCCCGCTTTAGGAAGATGGAGAGAAAGGCAGCAGGTGAAGGGACATGCTCTAAGGGTGTAAGGCAGGTGGTGATGAAGGCCTCATCCAGGGCAGGCGCCCAGGGAATGGAATGAATGGGACAGACTCAAGAGGCAAGTGAAAGGGTGCATAGAATAGTCAGGCCTCTGTGATTCCCACACAGAAGGGAAGCATAAGTTTAGGGAAGAAGGAAACCCTGGGGTTTCCTGCCCTAGAGACTGCAGTTATTAACGGAATGTAGAGGCATGGGAGGGCGAGCCTGGCTGCATGTGCGTGGACGGCGGCTGCCTGGGGGAGCAGGGCTGCAATGGCAAGTCCGGCTCGGGGCATGCCGAGATGAAGACTGTGGTGGGCCAACCACGTGGAGCAGCCAGATGCTGCTGGAGGTCAGGCTCAATGACATACCTGCCTGTTCAGCCATGCTAAGAGCACACCCAGGAAAGAGCCAGGTAGACACACAGAAGCACACTGTGCTTTCTGGGAAGAATGCCTGTCTCACGGGCCAGCTCAGCCGGGTCTTTGGAAGCACTCAGGGAGGCCTGGGATGGGCACAGCTGGTGGAACTGCCCTCCACTCAGCCGGTCCCTTGGGGCCACAGCATTAGCCTTGCCCCAGAGCTCCGTGTCTGCTGGCAGGGCCTTGCCATCGAGCCCCCCAGTGTGGTGACCCTTGCCATCCAACAGGCTGGCCAGTGGCTATTTATGTCGTCTTTACTCAGGGGCTTCGCTAGGGTCCTGGTGTTCTTAGGCATTTTTGGTTCCCACAGACCAGGGGCCCAGTCTCTCTACCTGGTCTCATCAGGAATTCTGACCCTCTTCAGAGACACCCTGATGGGGGCTTCCTCTCTCCTGGGTCCTGGCTGTCACTTCTCCCACATGGGGACAGCAGGCAGAGTCAGCACTACCTGCTACTGGGGGGCATACCCTTCTCATCTTGAGGCTTATGGCCACCTCAGGGATGTGTCCCCTGGGTCCCAGCAGAAAAGCGCTTTGCCCTTGACAGGCCCCGCCCCCTCCCCTGGAAGTGATCAGCCAAGAAGGCGGCACAATTTCAAATCTACCTTGGTTCCAACATACCTCACAGTGTGCTGACCCCGGAAGTACTGCTGGATTATCAGGGCAGCTTGTCTCTCTCGGAGGAACTTTTTTCTCTGCAGCCAGCCACGGATGTGCTTCTGTATCAGAACACAGCCCTGCCTCAGTTTATCTAAGCGGAGTTTCTCCAGATAAGCCACTTGCCCTGCTCTGAAGAAAATTTTGGTTTTACCGAACTGGTACTGGTTAGAGTCCTGGAAGAGAAAAATAATATGATCAGAAACAAAATCTTTTCAGATTTTCTATGGTATTTAGAAAAGATGTTTAGAGATTCAAAGGTGCCAAAAGCAGATATTTTTACATATCTGTTCTTTGACATAAAGCAGAAAAACTCTGATCATGATCTAGAAATGTGCATTTTGACTAGTTTGTTTAAAGCCACTTTGCGGGGAGAAATGGACTTGAGGTGGAGGCGCCCACCTGTGGCGGGGGAAGGGCTGTGCCTCCCCAGTGATTCTCAGCTGGGCCGTCGGGGAGCTTCAGGTTCTCGTATGTGGCTTCTACAAAGGGACCTATGCACCTGGACACGCTTCCTTCTGTCTCAAGTTGGCTTCTCTTTACTGCCCTCTTCCCCGCCATCATAACTCCTTCCCCGTCTCTTTTCCATCATAGCTCACTGACTGCTTCAGCAATAATCTAAACCCACACTGAGTGCCGTGCCTGGAACCCCCGGCTTAGGGACTGTCTAGTTGGCTGTGTAACATAAACCAGGCCCGTGGGAGAGCTCTAGAATGAGGGGGCACAAGGCAGGATAGGAGAGCACTGAGGGTTTGAATTCGGGTCCCGAAGGAGGCCCCTGCTGTCAGGAAATGATGCCCCAGGAGCATGTCTGCTCTGAGCTCCGGAGCACACACAAATGCTTAGAGCCCATTTTCTTTTCTTCCTAATTCATGACAATTATATAGGTAAAGCTGAGGAAACGTGTTCAGAGGGTGAGCAACACTGACCTGGATGAGCCTGTGTAAAGCTGCTTTGCAGACCTCCTTTTTGTCGCTGAACAAAAGCTCCTGCTTGGTCATGAGGATGCCATAGCGGCTGTAGAACTCAATGTAGGTCCACCTGGAAAGTCAAAGTGGATCTATGGGGGCGTGCCAGAGAGGGAGCGGGTCAGGTCTGTGGACCTTGCAGCCTTACCTGTCGCTGCTGGTGGGGTGGGGTCTGTTCTGGGGATGATGGCACTGACCTCTGACCCCTCCCTGCTGGGACACCACCCAAATCTCCTTCTGGACACGCCCATCTGCATCCTGCGCTGTTTTTGTTAACTCTCCGCTCCAACGATTGTCCTCCCCCTACCCCAGCTCCCTTTCCCAGGTGCACTGGGAGTCAGCGGGTGACCCCCACTAGCAGCTGAGGTGGGTGATGGGGTGGGGGCAACACCTGCCTCTGCCTGCGTATCAACCTCTCTGGTCTTCCCACAGCACAGTGGGACAAATTTTGGGAGCATCTTACGAAAGTATGTGACAAAATCCATGGCAGCCCCTCCCTTGGTTCTCAGCACAGGCCTGAAGTTGGGCACTGTTCCCCCAAACAAGGACGACACTGTACCTGGACGGGTAGCTCTGTGCACTGATGCGAATTGTTTCCAAAACACCGCAAGCTCGCAGCTGCTGAACAATTCTTTTGGAGTCAAACCTTAAAAAAGACAATTTTATAATGCGTTAAGCGATCATACACGATGATAACTCCCACAAACAGTGTAGTGCTGCTGCCTAGACCACAAGCTCCGGGAGCAGGACTGTCTCTGCAACGCACATGCCACTCGCAAGCAGATGTTTAATAAATACTTTTCAATGCCAAACAAAAACAGCAGCTCTGTGAGACTGCTCAGAAAGCTGAGGATGCCGAGATAGGAGCGACTGATTCTGACACAGGTGACAGGGAGAAGGCCTGTGGGGGAATGGCCATTGGGTTGAGTCTCAAATGACAGCAGAGTGGAAGAAATGTTCAAGCTGACCTCATCCTAGTGCCTGTCTGACACTTGAGTTCCCTTTACAAGACACCCAGCAGGTGGCCCTCTGGTGACCCGCAGACACACTCACCACCTCCATGGACAGCACATCCCCTCAGACACCTCTTAGCTCCAGTCCGCTAAGCGGGACTCCAGAGCCTCCATTCACGGGTCTGGGGTCCTTCCCTGGGGGCCCAGGGAATGAGTCTGAAGTTCCCTCTAGCCGTGCCAGGGCGGGGAGTGGGGAAACGGCGGGTGAAACCTGTGACCCCTCGACAGCCTTTCTCCTTCAAACTCACACACTCTTATCATCAAGGATTGTGTTCTGGCTTCCTCAGTTGCATAAACTTCAAGTGTAGACTGTTCTTTCAAAACTGGCTGCTTTACTTACTGCTAGAGATAAGGTGGCTTAGCCAGAGGGGTCGTGCTAACATTACGTACGAAGGGCAGGACTGTTTGGAATCAGAAACTGTAAAGTTCAAGTCCACTACAAGCACACTCCCCAACATCAAGACGGACACACTGGTGGCTCAGTGCTTTCCCTCCCTACTTCATGAGGACACTTACTCAAAGGGCAATTTCTCATCGTTTGGCTTGATGCAGCGCACATAGTGGGGCGTGGTTGCGTTGAGGGTCTCCATGAGCAAGGACAGAGAGCTGCGGAACTAGGAGGCAAAGTTGGAAAACGAACGTCATGCTGCCATAATGCTTAAGTCAAGGCAAAACAGGACAAAGAAGCATCTTTCCTTGGTAAGAGGAAAAGTTACCTTCACGCAGAAACATCTGTTATGAAAGGGTTCACCCCATGACCGTGATTAGTAGTGTGCTCTGCTGCTCTGCCCGACATTCCCACAAAGCAGAACATGGAGAACACTGTGCTACCGTGCACATGGGCAGTTTGCCTGGGCGTGAGGTTCAGGTACGATGATGATGAACTGCTGCTTTTCTTTGGTTTTGTGTTTACACTACATTTGAAGAAGCCTGGTGCCCACCTCCAGGCCTGGAACGGGGGTCTGTGCCCAGCTAGCTCCCCGGGGGCCTGGCCTGAGCCTGGGGCCCCGTCACCCTTGGACACTCCCCCAGTACCTTGCTGCCCACTGTGGTTCGGAGCTGCTTGTTGTTTGGCTTGATGACTTGCTTTGCAGATTTCATCGTGATTGCTGAGCCGAAAGGGGAAGGAGGAACTGGATTTTCTTGGAAAAACCCGGCACAGAGGTGAAACTGGAAAGGGCAGAGAGGATTTCAATGTCCAAAAAACGCTCACCCACAGTCCTCAGCTGGTACAAGCCAAATAAGTGGTCATGACAAGCCCACCTAAACCAGTGGAGGGTCAAGTGACAGTCTTGGCCAATTTCTACATCAAATCTCAATTCCCCAGGTGGACTGTCCTCACTTGGGACAAGTGTGGCTTCTTTCCCAGGAATGGGAGTGGAGAATGTCTGTTTGTGGGGATTGCTCAGTGTCAGGCAAGTGGGGACATTCACGATGCCACCTCTGGGCCTTGGCTCACCTTATCTCTACACCTGGAATCTTCTCCTGCCCACCCCATGAGCTCATGCCCAAGACGCAAACCTGACTCATTAGTGAAGGTTTTGTTAAAATGTTTTTCACCCCACCCTCTCTGAACTATCTTAATTTTTTATCTGTACCTTTTTTAAGTCACTCATTACTTTCTACTTTGCATCATTATTTCTTTAAATGTTGTATCTTCTCCCACAGAATGAATCTCCCCCTTTTTTTTTTAATCAGACAGTCATCTCCTTCAGGGCAGAATCCCTCCCTGCCTGATGTGTCCTGGTGACCTGCTGTGGGAGTAATTGATCTAAAACTCCCGTGTCTCCAAGAGCCAAGCAGGGAGACCCATCTGTGCTTCCTCGCAATCTGCCCCCGCCTCCCAGACTCGCCCCTGGGGAAGCTTGTGTGGGAGGAAACAACTGGCAAATTAAGTCACCGAGTTTTGCACACAAGATGCAGGCCATTTCCATGCTGAATTCTCTAGTGTAAGTCAGTTTAATAACGGAGGGTATCACGGCCTATAATTTATTTCTGATCCTTAGAGGAAGTGCCCATGCTCATCTGGGAAATGGTCAAAATACTCAAACGTCAACAAAGGACTCAGATCTTTTCAAAGATGGAAAATAAATAGGATACCCAAAACTTCACAAAGACGAAGGCCTATGAGATATCCTTACTCCCAAATTTTAATAAGGGAATGTTTAAAGTAGAAATAGAAGAGCCAGAGGTCATTCTTTGCTGACCGTATTCATCACACAGAACCGTGGATTCGAGGAGCTTCCACGCCCCTGCAGCTGTCCCTCCCTGCGTGGTTCCCTCTCCCTTGTGCCTAGGTTTTCCTCATGCACTGAGCGCTGCCTGCCACACACCAGGGCAGGCTCCTGTCTGCCTTGCTGCCTGTTGCATCCCCAGAACCTAGGAAAGTGCTTGGCACACGGCATGTGCTGCCTAACTACAGGGAGGGCAAAAGTCGGTTTACAGTCATTCGTATGGAAAATAATGCAATAATTAATAAGTAATAGTACAAGAGTAAATTGTGTATTTCATGTACTCACAACTGCAAACCTACTTTTCCCCACCCTGCATTTGGACGAAATGGATAAAATGTGAGCTGTGGTTCTTTAAATGGTTGTTATATCAGCTGTTCTTCTTCTCTGTTGTCTGTACCATTGATTTCTTAGTGGAGATCTGCATGTTTTCAGAAGCAAGAAACATATTTTAGGCCCAACTCTAAAATTGTTTAAATAGATTTTTTTTGTTATGTCTGATTAACAGTTTGTCACTGCAGGACAGCACACACATGCGCGCATCTTTCTGATGTACACCTCCATCCATGTCACATACATGAACGCGGGACAGTAACACCCCTCGGGACCTGACAAACCTTGCTCTCTTTCAGGATTTCCACCAGCATGTCATAAACGGTGTCTCTGTTCTTTTCCAGGAAACCTTCGCATTTATATTCAACCTGTGCAGAGAAAGGAACTCATTATTTCTAAAGAGACAAGAGCAGACAGCATCTTAGTACCATACGTTTCCTTTCTTTTTGAAATGAAATGGCTCTAAAGGCAATCCTCTAAAAAAAGAGATTCGGTCTCTGTTGATCACGGCAACCCCAGCGTACAAGGTTAGGACGCCGGGAACCGCACACCGGATGGGAGGAGCCTGGCTGCCCACCGCCTGGATTGTCCCTGGGCTGCGGACCGCTCTGTGTGCTCCCCTGTCTGTTCCCTCTGGCTGCACTGGCCATTCTCTGCAAGATGGGCAGTTAACACACACCAGGAGGAGAAAAACCTCAGTGGGTTCAAACAGATATGTTTTCCTAAATCAGCATCAATGGGGTAGAAGGAAAAAAAGCCTGACTGCCTGGCTGCAAAGCTTTCGAGGGCCACCAAAGCCCTTAGAGCCAGGTTCACGGTGGGCTGGTGTTTGCACCAACTTCGAAAAGCTCTCCATGCAGCCCTGTCCGATCCGTCAGGCTTCTGGAATCCCTCAGTGGACCGCATACCCGGGGTGGGGGGCTGCTCAAACATTCAGACCCCAAAGGTTTATGCCTCCAAGTTATATATTTTAATATGTGATATATATTCTTCATAAATTAAAAATATATGTTAAAATATAAACATCAGCTGTGAGGAGAGAGGTTTTTGGTGGTGCTGGAACCTCGAGGCAGAGAGGCTGTGCCTCTGGGTGAGGGAGTGTGCTCATGGGTGCAGAGTCTGGGTCATGAGCCAGGGTCACTGGCTGTCTGTAAATATGCCCTTGCAAAGGAAATACTTGGATGCTTGTGTAAATTCTTCCAAGTGGGCAGTGTGAGCCACTAGTCTAAACAGGCAAAGCTGTAACAAATTTAGCACTTTCTCAATGCAGGGAGACCATCTGTGGGGATAGTGTCACCGGAGCTGGGAACTCTGGGGGGAGCTCCGGGGACCGAGGGAAGTTGTGCTGACGTGGATGTGAGTGTGGCTGCCCCACTTTCGAAATGAGTCCTCTCCCTTGGCAGACGGAACTGAGCAATAAGCGGCCTTTATCGTGCGTGTGGCCTCTCCCCATGGACCTTGGTCCTCCCCACGTCCTGCACCATGACTTCTTCCAAGAGGGATGTCTTGGAAGTGCCGGGTGATGGAATTAAGCGTTACAGAGGGCCCCCTGAAATAAAGTCCATACGTGCTCTGTGTGAAGCCTGACCCTCCCCTTCTTTTCCCCACGGGACCCCAAATGGGAAACTGTAAAGGCCAGCCGGAAAACATCACTTGACATATCATTGTTCATTTCACATGCACCTTTTTCAGGAACCCAGTCTGAAACTCGGAGCACTGAGAGGCTGTCACAGCTTCCCAGCTGGTTGCCCCCCCAGGCCCTCGGTTGCTCAGGTGCGACCCGCAGTGGGACGGATGAGCACAGGCTGGTGCCAGGGCCCTCAGGCACCGGCCAGGCCACTAGAGTGACACCCAGCCAAGCACAGGAGTTTCCTTGGGAAAGGAGAACGAGATGAGAACCCATGTTCAGGGCAGGTGGTCACGGTGGTTTGTCTTTTTTTCCCTCTCCTACAGGGTGGGGCCAAAGTGGGCTTACAGGTGTTCATATGAAGAATAAGACAATAATTAATAAATAGTAATACAAGAATATATTCTGTGTTTTGTGTAGTCACAACTGTAAACTCACTTTAATCCACCCTGTATTTTCCAAGGGCTTTCTGAAATGTGATTTTTTAAAAAATAATTTTCTTTTTCTTAGAGTAACATTTGTTTCATTAAAAAAATAGAGATAAAGAAAATAAAAGCCACCTAGAAAACCCATCATCTTCAGCCAACCTACATTACCATATGATTCATATATTACAGCTTAATAATATAGGAAAACCTCAGTAAAGATATAGCTGTTGTTATGAGAAACAATCATGCTGTCTTGATTACAAAAATTTCATGGAGAAAATAAAATGGTAAGAGATTAATGAATTCACAATAAATCCAAATTCAGAAATGAGGTCCATGAGCAACATGTTTATCTTGTATTTCGTGATAAAAACAAACTAAGATTTGTTGAGTGTACAGGCATCCTTGTCCCAGCCACATGCTAAGTGTCACTCAGCCGGATGGACAAAGAACATCCCCACCTGCACCTCCCAGGAAGCAGCTCTGGCTCCGCCCAGACCCTTGCTGTACCTTATCAGCAAAGTGTTGGATGATGAAGGATGTAGTTGACATTCTGGGTTTTTCAAACAAAGAGTTCTTGTTGATGAAATTATTATACAGCTTTTGAAGCCAGTTTTCATCACTTCCATGTGGTAACTGGAAGAGAAAGCAAACCAAATAGCGAGTAAAGAAACTAGAGATGTGAAAATGTGCTCATTCTTTCTTTTTTAAGAGTTTTTAAAAAGTTTTTCAATTATGGGTGATATACAATGTTGTATGGGCTTCAGGTGTATGACTTGGTGATGGACATCATGAAACTAAGTGATCACCCCGATGAATTTACTGCCCATCGGACACCATCTCAGTTACCACAAAGCTATTGTCTTCCCCATGCTGCACTTACACCCCGGGGACCATTCTGGAACTGCCACTCTGCGCTTCTTACTCTCCTCACCTCTTCCCCCAGCCCCCCAGCCCCCCAGCCCTGCCCCTCCTGTAACCACCAGTTCCTGCTGTGTCAATGAGTCTGTTTCTGTTTTGTTTGTTCATTTTGTTCTTAAGATTCCATGTATCAGTGAAAATCATAGGATATTTATCTTTTTCTGACTTGTTTCACTGAGCATAATACCTTCTAGGTCAACTCATGCTGTCACAAATGTATGATTTCATTCTTTTTTTTTATGGAAAGGTGCTCATTCTGATACCTGGGACCTTGGAGTGAGCGGCTTTAGATCCTCAGCTCCTTTCTTAAAGCAACTCTAGGCATGAATCTGTCATTGATTTCAACAGTCTTTAAAGTGATTTTATTTATTTATTTACTTTTCTTTTTTAAACAGGTTTTATTTATTTATTTTTAGAGAGAAGGGAAGGGAGGGAGAAAGAGAAGGAGAGAAACATCAATGTGTGGTTGACTCTCATGTGGCTCCCACTGGGGACTGGGCCCACAACCCAGGCATGTGCCCTGACTGGGAATCAAACCAGCAACCCTTTGGTTTGCAGCCCATGCTCAATCCATTGAGCTACACCAACCAGAGCCTAGAGTGATTTTAAATGGATTATGTCAAAGCCCCTTTAGAACAAAATGTTATAAACTAAAAGGAAATGGTCATATAGTGACTTAAGAAAGATTTTATTTCTGAAGAATTGGCAGTGTTTTCATATTTTTTCTAAAAAAAGTCTAAAGTTTCAGGAAAAAGAAGCATGTATTCCTTTACATGAATGTGACTTTATTTCCAGTGTTATGGAGAAAGACTGATGCCTAAATGGAGCTTTCTCCACCCCAGCCCCCAGGAAGGCAGTTTTTGTTTGTTTGTTTGTTTTGTTTTGTTTTACTGCCTAATGAATAACTACCTCCTTGCCCTAAGATCTAACCTCCTCAAACTAAGCTGGTTGCAAAACTTGTTTTTGATACTGGGGATTTTAAAGCTACCAAGCGTATTCAACCTGAACCTGTGAATCTAACACCCCATTGTGTTCAAATGACTCCTGCACACTTCTCTGCAACACTGGCGCCTGGGGGTGTCTGTGGCTTCCTGAAGGCGACCTTGGAAAGGACACTGCTAGGCTGACTCACTGTAACGTTGCTCCTCCCAGAGGGAAATAACAAGAGAAAACCTCTGAGAGACCTCTCCTCTCCAAGTATATGGTATTGATTTTTCAGCTGCACTCCCAATGGATGACTCACGGGATCAGGAAGTAAAGGAAAATTCACTCCTTGTTATTCATTAACAACTGGCGTGGGGGTAACCTGCTCTTCCCACGTCCACTCTGCACACACACACCTAGGGATATCCTCAAAGGGCACCTCCTTGCTGGACATGACCTAAAGGTCATGCATGTTACCCAAGGGTGGGCTACACCCGCCAAGGGTGGGAGGCTCACCTCCCTCTCGAGTTCCTGCTCTGGGCTGCTGACCCAGCATTGATATCTAACCAATGGATCACACATCAGGAATTTACACGTACATTTAAAAAAAATCCACTTTGCAATATGCTCATCTATTACTACTCACAAGTTGAGAAAAAAATGAAAAGTTACCAAGCATTCTTCATCCAGTAACTCCAAAATGCCCATTTTTGCTTCAATCAGGTCAATAACTGGTTGATTGTCATAAAAATCTATCAGAGTCCAAGGAATATCTTCCTTCATGTATTCTTCTTGTTCAAGTTTAAAGACATGCTGGGAGTCCAGAAGTTAATATGGAAAGTAAAACAGAATATTAAAGCATGCTTCTGAAGAGCAGGATGCAAGCGTTTGAAAAATGTAGATACATGACAGATTTGCAATGTTTACAAGGGGTCCCAGAGGTGCAAGCTAAGCCCCTTCTCCATGATCAATGCCACTGACTTCCTATTTCAGGTTTATATATCATCCTCTCGCCCAGTCCGAGTAGGCACCTGCACCTTGTCACATACAGCCCCACAGGCCCTCAAGGTGGCCCTGGGGGCCCTCCCTGCTCACGGGCACTGCTGCTCTCCAGGACAGAGCAAGCACGCCTGAGAATGCTGGGTAGCGGGCAGTGTGAGGAGACAGCAACTGGGAGAGCTTTGCTCACTAGTTGCTCAGCTTTAAGGGTACCAGGGAGGCTTCCCAGAGGGCTGGCTCAGGCTCATCCTGGCTGCAGGTGGCAGGAGGGGCCAGGGCTGCCAGGAGAGAGCCTCCCACGTGAGAATCCGGTGGGAGGGGCATGGAAGCACAATAGGTGCCTGAGAACCAGAGAGTGCTCACACAGGCCAGAGAAAGAGCACAGCAGTGAAGGGGCGGTGAGAATGCACAGTAAGACAGAAGGGTAGGGGCACACAAGACCCTCACGTGCCCTAGAGAATTCTGGCCCTGGGGCCTTTTCCTAGGGCAGTGATGACCCAGAAAGGGGAGGGGATGAATGAGGGAGGATCATGATTATACCTAGAAGGAGACCTAAGATTCGGGGGTTGGGGTGACGACTCTGAGGGCAGGACTGCAGGCAGAGAGGCCAGTCAGGGCTCAGTTCTGCCATGGCTGGACATTCAGGAGAGGGGATGGGGGACTCTGGGGGAGGAAGTTGGTCCAGAGCCACAAGTGAGGACAAGTGTTAGGACCCTGGGGTCATGGTGGTGGACAAAAAGGAGCTTGGAGGGCAAGGAGGCCACAGGGGAAGGTAGGTGGCAGGTTTGCTTTGTCACTGGTGAGCTCCCCAAGGCCACCAGATACAGGAGTCCAGCAGCAGCCAGACTTATGAGGCAGGAGCTAGGAGACAGCCCTCACTAGGGCTTTTGTGCTGACATTTTAAGGTATTACCCCTCTTAGGAGGCTTTGCATACTGACAGAGGACTCAAAAACAAAATTAAAAAAGGAAAAAGGAGAAAGTGGAAGAGGAGGAAGAGCAGGAGGAAAATGGAATTGCAGCCTCTGATGTGCTCAGGGGGTATCTTGCATGTGCATTCTTTTGAGGCATGTTGCAGACAGCATGGCACTGCAGTCCCAGGAGGGGCAGGCCTGCAGGCATGCGCTTGAGCTATGCCGCATATCTACTTGGAATAAACCTTTGTTGTGGTTTTTAAATGCTAAAGGTCCAGGGAGTCCTTGAGAATGCTAACGAGATAGAAAGTTGCAATAGGGTGAAATTTCATGTTTATACATGGATTAATTCTGGGGTAAGGAAAGGACAGAAAAGGAACTCTTACTGAATATGATTCAACATTAGGCCTTCTCACAGCAATGGGAGGCAGAGAGGAAACTGAGACTCAGAGAGCCCAAGGCCCCAGAGGAAACAGGTGGTAGAATTGAGATGCAAACCCAGTTCAGTTTGGGGAAACGTCCATACTGACTTCCAGTCAGAATGGAAGTGTAGACAGACATGCTTTGCCTCCTCACACAACCATGGAGAGAGTTACAGCTATTTCTCAAAACAAATAACAACCAGAACCATCAGAAAATCGAGCTGCATGTAAATCGGATAACCGAGGATTTATAGAAGCCACATTCATCCAGATGGGAAGGAGGGATGGAGTCACAGAGACTGGAGGGGAGGCGGTGGCAGAGGCGGCGGGGGTAGAACGGGCAAGCCCACAGTCATGTGTGGTGCATAAAAGTTGGGAGGGACACCTTAGTAGCCAGCGATCACAGCCCCAGGCCAGATCTCACAGCCCAGGGTTCTAGCACCAGGAAAGCTATCATTTAGAATTGAGGGGCAGATAAAGTGCTTCCCAGACAAGGTAAAGCTAAAGGAGTTCATCATCACCAAGCCATTATTATATAAAATGTTAAAGGAACTTATCTAACAAAAAGAAGATCAAAACTATGAATATTAAAAGGGCAACAAATTCACAACTATCAACAACTGAATCTAAACAAACACACTAAGCAAACAACCAGAACAGAAACAAAAATCACAGAAATGGAGATCATTTGGAGGGTTATCAGCTGGGAGGTGGATGGGAGAATGGGGGAAAAGGTACAGGGAATAAGAAGCATAATTGGTAGGCACAAAATAGACAGGGGGAGGTTAAGAATAGTACAGGAAGTGGAAAAGTCATAGACCTTATATATACGACCCATGGACATGAACTGGCGGGGGCGGGGCATGCTGGAGGGAAGAAGGTACTGGGTGGAGGGGAGGAGGAGGGAAATTGGGACAACTGAGATAGCATATTCAATAAAATATACATATTTTTAAAAGCCCATGCTCTCCATGATATCATTACTATCTTTTCTTTGGGGTGTGTAGGAGAAGCTGAATTTCAAAAGCCAAGTGGGAGAGTTCATCAGGTGAAGGTGAAGGGGAAGGAAAAGGACAAAGCAGCAGGTGCAAAGATACAGAGTTTCACAAAGACATGGAGCCTTCAGGAAGCTAAATCATTTGTTCTGGCTGCATAGGGAAGTCTGAATCCAAGAAGGACAGATGAGGAACTACTGGAACTGAAAAGTTGGCAGATGGCTCCAAAAAGATAAAATAGGAAGGTGGGAGGGTGTGATTTCAAGGTATGGCCACAAGGTGGTGCAGCAAGGCAGCGTGCAGCTCCTGGACTAATCAGAATTGAAAGGGTAAGAAGCCTGATTGTGCCTCTTCCACCTTCCTGAGTACCAAGAGCTGAGAATGAGTTTTAGGGCAGAAAAGTTACCTACCAGATTAAACTGCTGTTGCAGCTTTTCGTTAGCATAATTGATGCAAAACTGTTCAAAGCTGTTCACATCAAAGGTTTCAAAACTGAAATACAGTTTAAACAAGTTAAAATGTAACTTGGAGGACACATATATCCATTTATCAGTCAGTATGTTTGGACAAAGGTCATAGCTTAAAAGTTTGCTATGTTTTCTGAAAGTGTTAAATATACCTGAAAGCCTGGCAGTCAGTTTATAAATCAGGCTGCTCAGAAGGAACCTGGTATGTACAAAACACCTACCCTGAGGCAGGCATTTAAAGGGCCCGCAGAGTAGCATGTATTATTCCATTTACCCAGCGGCTCTGACAGCCCTGTGTCATTACCATCACTTGACAGGTGAGGAATAAGACACAGAGATTAGGAAGCTTGCCTAACTAAGGTCACATAGCTGGCGCCAGGCTGCTGTGAGCCTGCCTGACTCTGATGCCTGTGCTTTCGGTAAAAAAGCAGTGCTCTTGGATTCCCTGCTTGTGCCTGCTGAGGCACGGTTCCGCCTCCCCGGGGTGCTCTCATGGTCCTCGGAAGAAGAGGGCAAGGTTACTTGATGCCTATAGCCCAGCAGAACCCGTCAGGCCCAAGACAGACGGGCCCTGCCTCCATTTTCAGACTCCCAGTGGCTTCTCCGGAGCTGCCCTGGAGTTCACGTTCGAGGGCTGAGGAGGAGGGCAGGTGACAGAAACAGGACGCAGGCTGGAGGGAGCAGACGACCGTCAGCTGTGCGGGACCGGGGCGAACAGGACTGTCCACGGGGCAGCTGCGACTCAGCTCCAGCCAGCTGCGGCCATGGGTTAATGCAGGTCAGGATGCTGGATCACCTGATTCTCAAGAGAAGCCAGAAATCTGGGCTTTCAGGTGAATTACCCCATTCTGGAAAACATGTTGTTGGCTGAGCAAAATGCAGGTGCCAAGTTCCGGTGAACGCTCCTGCCAGAAGGAAGTTCTCCCAGGGCTTAGGTATTGGCATTGATATACATCGCCCCACTTGACACTAACACCACCCTAGGTGGAGGGCTGCGGTGACCCCACTGCCAAGCATGAGGGCCGGAGGAGACGGTGACCATCTCGGAGACTGGCAGCCAGCAGAGTGCCAGAGGTGTGATTTGACCCCAGCTCTTGGTGGCTCCAAAGCTTTGGCTCGTAATTACTCTAATCCCTATGGGTTCCTGCCAGTGCCAGCCACAGATCCCCTGGGGGGTGTCACTTGACTGAGCCAGCTTGGCTGAGTTTAGACTTCCTTGGAAGGTCAAGGGCCTTGACTTTCCTCTGCACAGTTCCAAGGTGACTCCACAGCCCTGACAGCCCCATTCCACATGCACTCCGGTGGGTCCACAGGTGGGACACTGCAGGCAGGCCAGGGCTGGGCTTGGGGAGAGTCAAAAGATCCTCACTGTGCTCCGTGGCCCATAGCCAAGGCCACAGGCGGGGCTTTCTGGAGCAGGGGCAGAACGTCAAGCATCAGTGATTATTTTCCTGCCCTTTTCCCACCTGCCCCAGAGCTAAAGTTCAAAACCCACAGGAAGACCTAAGTCTATGACTTAAAACGCCAAAAGTGCGCTACCTATCACAACACTTCACATTTGAACAATGCTTATGGTTAGGATGTCTTCACCAAGAGGTATAGAGTAAAGGCTAATTCTAAGAACTATTTTAAAGTCCTTACATTTAACTGAGAGTATGGAGAAATAAAGCCACAGATAACTCCCTACCCCCATCCCCCAAAAGATGTCTTTACCATTTCTTCCATGTGCTCTTTATAATAACCCAACAAAGGCCCCATCTTACAGATGTGGAAACTGAGCTTCAGACGTTCTGTGACTTTCTCAGGGCCACACAAACAGTAGGCTGCACGCTCACGCCCAGGCACCTCAGCCCCTGGACCCAGGCCTTCACAACTCTGGGGCCGGAGGAAATAAACACCCACTGGCTGGGGGACCACAGGCCCTCATGGGGTTCCCGCTGAAACCTCAAAGCCCACAGCCTCATCTTTAAATGTTTTCAATAAAGGTGACTCTTCATTTGAGGCTGCCTGTTTTCCAAGCTAAATGGAGCTCAGCTCCCTCAAAAGTTTCAGGGTGCACATGGAACAGGGCTAATCTAGATGTGAGCAATGTGAAAGCACTCACCTAGGCAATAACATTGTTACTTGAAAAAGGGTGCTCATTTTTTGGGAGGGGTACCATTAATTCATGGGTGGTCGCAGGTATGTTACTTTCACCATGTTGGAAGAAGAATTTAATTTTAAAATTAAAATTTAACACATATTCTAAGAAGTTCTTGTGAATTTATAATTATTCCTGACTCAGGTTTGCACACTTAGCCAAAAAGTTCAAATCCCGGGATCTGACTCCTGCCCACCTGCCATTCTCCTCACTCACTGCTCCTGGCATTCAACTGCCCTCCTCTCCTCCCTACCCCAGTTCACCTCCACACATGCCCTCTCCCCTTCCAAGGAATCATCCTCAACTAATTATCCACCGCCTGCTCCACTGAAATCGAAGTCCCAAGGGGCAGGGGCCATGCGTCTATGCTGTCTACTGATCACATCCAGCACGGAGCCTGGCACATACATATTGCTGGATGAATGAAATAATATACCCTCAAAATAAAGGTCTATTTTTAAGGTAATTTAAAAGCACAGGAAAGAATAGTGAGTAATATAACAATCACCTATTTCTACCACAAAGAGACTATTGTGAAGCAGAACTATTCCTTCTTACAAGTCTACTTAAATTATTACTGGCTACTCACATACTTTTTTTTTTTTTTTAGAACAAGGAAAGGTAAATAATTTACTAGACAATCCCAGTAATGTATGTTATTTTATAACTGTTGACATATACTGTTAATTGGTAGTCACATGTATTAATTTAGGATTTAAACAAAGTAACTCCCTTGAGATACCCTCTTTACCTGTGTTCACTGTGGCCCCTCAGCCCCCCTTCCCTAGAAGGTGGGGAGGCCGGGAGCCCAGCTCTCCCCTCTGCACGGGGAGGGGGTTGAGCTGCTGCTCACAGGCCTGGGGGATGGACCACTCCCTGGTCTGGGCAGAATGCTCTGTGATGCCTTTCATGGGGCAATCTGCCCCTTTTCCCACGGAGACTCCTGGGTTGGTGCTGGGAGAGGGGGTGCGGGTGTGGAAGGCTGGGTGCCACAGCCCCTTCGGAGCCCACCTCCACACTGGCCTGGCCTTGGGCGCTCCTCTGGCTCTTCCATGAGCACTTTAATGTGAGTCTGAGCCAGGAGTTAGAAAGCAGGATGGGGCAAAGGGAAGGATGAGAAACAAAACTCCAATGTGGGGACTCCTAGGGAAGGGCTAAGGCAAATGTAAGACCCTCGTTACCCAGGAAAGGACAAGGGTTTGGTGTGAGGAAGTGGGCTGCTAAGAGGCCAGGGTTTGGGTCCTCCTCCTGCCCATGAGCTGGAGCGAGGCACAGGGCCTCTGGGAGTGTCATCCCCTGTGACACAGGAAAGGTGCCCCAGGATCCACGCTGACTCATGGGGTCTCTGTCAGGAGACAGAAGTGGGCGGCAACCTCACCCAGTGCTGGTCGTCCCAGCAGCCAAGCAACCTCGAACAAGTCACTGAGCCTTCTAAGCCTTGGCTGCTTCATCTCCAAACGGGGTTAATTCCAGTGCTGCTTGAGGAGCAAGTGAGAAAGTGCATGGAAGCCCCCAGCACGGTGGCTGGCAGCTGGTGAGCCCCGGATGTGGCCGTCACGGACTGCGCGTCTAACACACTAAGGAAGACACTGCAGCCCAGGGGACTGTGCGTGACACCCACATGTGCAAAAGCTGCTACACCGTCTTCCTGATCTTGTGGAACACAAAGGAGAAACCAGCACAAAATCACCCAAACACAACAGGCATTCACAGTCAAATGAGGAAATATAGGCTCACTGAAGAGAATCTTACCCATAAATGTCCAAAACACCAATAAAAGTGTGCTGCTTGCCTGAAAACTGCAATGCGTGGTTGATTCTTTCCACGAGGAAGTCGAACAGGTGCGCATAGATCTTCTTGGCCAGTGCGTCCCTGGCATTGACAGCCTGGGGCCTGGTCATGGGCTTCACCACCGTCTCAGAGGTTGTGATGATTTTGCGACTGCACAGCCACTGAGCAACTTTGCTGCTGTCCAGGCCCAGGAGCTCACAGAACACCTTCAGGTGACTGTCATCCCCCTTTGAAAACGAACACAAGCTCCATCAGGGCCTCCCAGACACCTGAACCAGCACCAGCCCAGCCAGCAGGGCCGCCCTGCCCGGCAGCCTCCCAGCTTGGCCTGTGGGAGATGAAGGCGAGCTGGCATGAGAATGACCTGCCTCCCAAGACAAGCTCAGGCCTGGGAGTGAAGCAGGAGGGGCCACAGTGGCGCTGAACCTGCCCCTCGCCCTTGGCAAGACGCCGTGGCCATAGGCATTCATAGAAACATTTTTTACTATGTCTTCTTTCCTTCTTCATGTGGGTACTGATGAGAATAACTAAATGCATACCCCCTACCAAGAATCACTCATGATATCTGTCATAGAAGACACACACATAAACTTACCTTGTGTCTCTTCAACAAAAAAATCTGTTGCAAAACTTACACGATACTACATTTCCAGAGAGGAAGTTGGCCCCGCTGGCGTTTGATTCAGGTGAGTGTCAGGAGGTGGGGGTGTCCTTCAGGCCCTAATAACCTGCACCCCCTCATTTCCTGGCCTTGCTTGCCACCCCTCCTTTCACTCACTCCTCTTTGGATATCCTGACATGTTTGCTATTTCTCAAACCACACCTGCGGCCTGAGGGCCTTTGCACTTGCTGCATTCTGCTCTTCTGATGTCCTCCCCCGCCCAAGACACAGGCACAACTCACTCCCCGTCTCCAGGCCTGGCCCACTGCCACCGTATCAGACAGGAAGGATGAGGATTTAGGCGACATGAGACCTTTTGTGTCGGGTACTCAGAAGATTTCTCTGAATGCCCTATGCCAAAGCGCCTGTCTACCGCCTCCTCTGCCTTTTCCTTCGTAACAGCCACCACCAGCAGCAGGAGCCTGTAATAGTTTGCTGTGTTTCCTTTCCTCCACGTCTGCCTCTCAGATCATAAGCTCTATGAGGGGCATCTTGTTTTGTGTTGTTCACTGCTGTTTCTTCAGAGTCTACAATGGTGTCTGCAACATAGTGGGTGCTCAGTAAATTTGCTGAATAAAAGAAAAACACATAGAAAATGCATTTTCCCCTCCTCTTCAGTCGCAAGGGGGAGAAGAGGAAACTTTACTCTTTGAAGGCAACTCATGGAAACCCTTGCTTTCTTTTTCCTGTAAAGCTGGTCTCCCCAGGTGGCCCGAAGTGCCTGATGCTAAAATGCAAAAGCAGGGGAATCCTGAGACGTCCTACTGATGACCCACCGAACACAGGACGGTGAGACAAGCAAGCCTCTTACACTAACTGTGGATCGCTCACTGCCCACTGCCGTGATCCGCACATTGCCCAGGTGGAGGATGGCTGCCAGGGTCTTGAAAACATCCATCTGGAAATCCTCCTTGAAACCTGAAAACAAAAATTTTCCCAAATTAGGAATACTGCATTTCTTCTCTTGCTTGATCACTAGAAAGATACCCCACGAATTTCTTTAAGGTAGTGCGCCAAGAGCTGGGAGAGGGGACATGAAGCGGACCCCGGGCAGAACCTGGCTCGCTGTTCTTTCCAGTGTGGCCTGTGCAGATGCACAACCATCTCATGCCACGTTCCTGGGAGAATCAGTGCTCATTTATTCCGTGATGTACTTGCTTTATTTTAAATGTGTGTTTTATTTTTCTTTTTTGTTCACAAAAAAAGAATTCTTTTTACGGTGGGGTGCTTGATGGACTTCACCTGCCCCTCCAGCTCTGCACCCTGTTCTCTGTCCCAGGGGGCTGACACGTCTGGACCAACGCAATGGGTTCTCATGAACTTGGGCCTCTGGTCGGGTTCCACCAGTGAGGACTGTGGCAGGAGGTCAGAGGGCAGGAGGAGAGGGAGGCTGCTCACCCTGTCTCTCTTCCTGCATCACTGCATCACTGGCTGACTCTGATGCCGACTCACATAAGGTCCTCTCCTGACCCAGCACAGGCTTTCCCAGCCCTCCTTCCGGGCTCTGGTCACGCCCTGTGCTGACCGGGAAAGAGCAGCTGGCACCTCCGCTGCTGTGCCCAGGTTCCCACTGCCCCTCGTAGCTCCCCTAGCCCCATCCACATTGTTATAGTTGCGCCCTTCATAAACGAACCCTCTTCCTTTTATCGCCATGTTTCCCGCTGGGACCCTGACTGATGTGGGCAGACACAAATTATGACTACATAACAGATTTGGTCATCATGAGGGGATTAGTACATTTCCTGGAGCTGAAAATAAATGAGACCAGCTACCAGGAAGGACTTTGTGTCTGACTCCCAGAAATCACAACGGAGAACCTGCCAGTTAGAAACAGCACTTTGCTGGGCCAGGAGCCTAGTGCAGGAGTCAGGTGGCTGGGGGTGAGTAGCAGGTGGTGTTAATGACCCTGTGGCGAGTCACGGAGCCTGGAGGTGCACTCAGGCAGGTGTGGCAGGCTCCCCTGGGGTTGGGGGGATTCCGTGCTCCCTGGGCTGCACCAGATGGCAGCTGGAATACAGACACGTGACGGCCCCCACTCCCTCCAAGCAGAAAGCAGCAGGCCCTAAATGCTGAGTAAGAGCCACCATGGCCCCCACTGCTGCTACATGAGGGCGCCTGTCATATTTCAACGGCAACTAGGTCATGTTCTTAAATAATTTCAAAACCTAGGGAGTCTTCTCTACTTCAAAGATTAAACAAAATCAAAGTGGCAAAAGATTTCAAACCAAAAACATACAGCCGACTCCAGCTCAAACCGGGCCTCGGCGTCTGCTGCCTTTCCATTTGGAGCTAACGCTCCCTCGCTCCCTTGGAAGGACAGATCCCCTGCTGGAAATAAGCTCCCAGGTTGCCTCGGTGTTCAATGACAGGTTAATGACAAGGAAAAGCAACTAAGAATATGAAGTTAGGGGGTCTTGGTTCTGCCACTCCTCTTCGTGTGTGCACAGCTAAGTCGTTTAACTACTCTATGCCTTCCAGAGCCCACACACGTGAAACAGCTCCAAAGCCATGTTGGGAAAGAAAGAACATAAGACCTCAGTTCGGTGGTTACCATTAGTGAAACATAGTCACGCAAAAGCACTGCCGCCCGAGTTAGATTTCAACGAGAAACACACCGGTCATGTCCCTGGAGCCCGAGTCCTGGCTACCTCTGACTGTTCCCAGCGTGTTCTTTCTCTCAGGGATCTGACAGGCCAGGCAAGGATCAAAGGGTGGATTCAATGAGCTCAGCAGAGAACAAGGGAAAGGAGCTTTGGATCACAATGCATCGCCTTCTGTGTCCTCAGGGATAACAGTGTGGTTGGCCCAGGAACCTCAGGGGCAGGACCAGGACGGGAAGGGAACAGGAGGGGACTCCTGCCTGCCAGCCACTGTCCCAGCACTTCCCCTGTGTCGCCTCTCTAATGCTCACAACAAGTACATGAACAAGTACTAGTATTGCTCCCCTTGCGCAGAGGGTCACCAAGGGCTGGGAAACTTGGCCAAGGACCTGCCGGGTATGTGATGTCTGAGCTGTTTGATGCCAGTGACTGCTAAGGTATGTGAAGAGACCTGTGGAGCCCGTGAAGCCATCCCCGCTTCCCCAGTGCGTCTGACGTGGAGTCCCCTGACAGCCCCACGCCAGGCACAGAGGCCTGAGAAGGCTCGGAGGACCATTTACTAGGTGTGCTGTGAAGCAGGTGTGTGTGTTGAGACAGATACCCTGCTGCTAACCCTGCTGATTCTCTATGCTCTTTCCTTAGCAAAACACAGGAACGGACGAGCCGACCAACAAGGACTCATGTAGCAATCGCATTTTAAAAGACGGTGATGTGCCCAAGGGTGCTGTAAGCCTATATAAGATTCAAGTTAGGCATTCCACCCTGGAGGAGGTCTCTATCTAAGCCAGTCAACACCAAGGCACAGATAAGAGAACACAGCCAAAGGGACAAGCAGTATGAAGAAGGAATTCCCCCTGTTGGGAGACACAGTGCCAAATGGAACTTCCGGGAATGACGTTTTGTGCCTGCGCTGTGAGCCACCTGTGGCTGGTTATGAGCAGTGAAAATGTGCCTAGTGCCACTAAGGTACAGAATTTTAATTCTATTTCAATTTAATTCAAGTGCCTGTGGCTGGTGGCTACTGTGTTGGATGGCACAAGTTTGGAGACCATGAAATCGACTCACAGCATGACATCATCGCTATGGGGCTCACAGGGTGATGGCAATCTCAAGGTCACTGTGATGTCCCCTGGTGCCACACAGGAATCCACTCCACAATAGCGTATGAGCCTCCAGAGGCTAATCAAGCTCCTCCTGTGCCTAGCACTGGGCCGTGGTGCTCAGACCCTCTGGGTGAACCTAGATGGCGTCATGAACTCCACTAGTCTTTTCCCATACTGCAAAAAAACTCTGAGGAACTCATCACCTATTTGCACTGCACCCCCTAGGGCAGGGGTCAGCACATTTTCTTACGAGGCTTTGCAGGCGGTATAGGTGATGTCACAGTCACGCAACTCTGCCACCGTAGTGTGAGAACCACCACAGGCCACGCTTACACAAGTATGTCCCTGTCACAATAAAATTTTTATTTACAAAAATAAGCTTCAGTCTGTTGACCTTTGGTCTAGAACATTTTTAATGATTCATGCAGTGAAGTCATGTTTTCATTGGAGGTGTACTGATCTCTGATTCGGCATGGCACGGTCCATAAACTACCTTAGACATGATCTCTCCTTCCTCACAGCGTCCCTGCGGCTACTGCAGCGGCCGCGCCAAGCATGGCCCAGGGCACCCCTCCCGGCATTCACGCCCTGCACGGTTCCCTCCCACGAGCCTGAGTCCGAGTTGGCCGTTTGGCTTGCTGTTGGTGAGCAGCACGTGGGAGCAGTAAGACTGCATTACCGCTGAGGCTGCTCTACCGGAACAGCGAGGCTGCAGTCTACTCGAGCGCGTTGGAACTGGCTGTGGGAGGAGAGCCACACACGTGCAGTCCGTGACTGTGAGACCAGCATGCAGCGAGGGAGTCCGCACGGAGAGACAGGGAGACGCCCTCCTGGCGCCCAGTGGTTGCAGCCATCCCAGCCCACCCCACAGAAGGAGCCTTCGGAGGACCAGGCCCTGGCCCCATGTTACGAAAGCCCCCATATGAGAAGTGCCCAGCTGAGCCCAGTCTACCCAGAATCACAAGAGATAATAATAAATGCTAAGACTGGACAGTCACACGTTCGATTCCTGGTCAGGGCACATGCCTAGGATGTGGGTTTGGTCCCCATTTGGGGCATGTAAGAAAGGGTTTCTCTCTCATGTCAGTGTTTCTCTCCCTCTCTTTCTCCCTCCCTTCCCCACTCTCTAAGCCCTCCCTCCATTTCTCTCTCTGTAAAAGCAATGAAAAAAATGTCCTTGAGTGAGGATAAAAAAAGGAGAAAGAGATGTTTTAACAGACACACAGAGAACAGGCTGATGGTTGCCGGAGGGGAGAGGGGCTGGGGGACTGAGTGAAAAGGGGAAGGGATTGAGGAGCGCAGATTGGCAGTTACAGAAGAGTCGCAGGGATGTAAAGTACAGCACAGGGAATACAGTCAATTATATTGTAATAATTGTGCCAGGTGGGTACTGGAAATATCAGGGGGAACATTTTGTAAAGCATATGATTGCCTAAGCACTATGCTGTACACCTGAAACTAATACAAAATATTGAATGTAAACTGTAATTGAAACACATTAAAAATAAATTAATAAATGGATGTTTTAAGACCCTGAGTCCAAGTCCAGTTCCCTGCATACTTGCCATGTAACCTTGAGTAAATAACTTTCTGTCTCCGTGCCTCAGTTTCCCTGTTGTGAAATGCAGGAAATACTAACGTCTACCTCCTAGGGAGGCCGTAAGGCTGAAACCAGTTAATGAGGGTAATAAGCTGCTTAGGGTGATAGCTAACTAAGCCCCCTATCAGTGCGCACTACTGTATCGTCATCGGGATACCCACGAAAGCCATGTGGGGTCGACATCATACTTCGGAACTAAGTGCGACCTTGGCTTTTCACCAGGCTTCTCTCTAGTCAGCCCAGAGGAGCTTGGGAGCATCCACAGGGCTTACAGCCCAGGCTCTCCCAGCAACCCAGTGGCTGAGGACAAGAAAGTTGAGTGCTAGATCTTTTTAGGAAAGGGCACAGACTTAATCACTTGGCCCCTATGTTCTGATTGGCTCATTCTAAAATTAGGATTTATTAGGAATCTTCAGCATGCTTGGTAGCCTTGCCTTAAAAAAAAAAGTGTTTAAAAAGGAAAGGGCCACGCCGTGGGCGGGGCGCCCTCACTCACCCAGCAGCGCGAAGGTCTTCTGGGTCTCCACCATGTCGGCCCGGTCATTCACACCCTCGATGGCCGTGCAGCCTCCGGCGCTCGTGTAACGAAATTCTTCCGCGCTCCCTGAAATCGGAAGTCAGACTGCTGTGTCTTAACACAACAACTTGGACGTACATGTTTGTCAAAAGGGAAGTTCTTAATAAGCTACACTGAGCACTTGACACAGGCCGTCCAGTTGATTCCTTTGAAGTCCACGTCACAGACTCAGAAGCTGAGGCTCAGGAGAGGGAAGGGACCTCCGCAAGGCCCGGCTCCGATGGCCCCGCGAGGACTGAAACGCAGGCTTGACCCCGCAGCTTGTGGGTTTCAGTCCAGCAGCTAACCATTTTATCACACAGCTTTCTGCGTCAAATTTCTTACCAATATCTGTGCCATAGACATTTTTTAGTGATGCGTATTAAGTGTACAATGAACTATGCATGTTTAAGATGTACACTTCGATGAGCTTTGATGTGTGTATACCCTTATAAAGCCATTACCACAAATGAGGTAATGACCTCCTGGACATGTAATATTTGAATAGCAGTTTACCCTTCAGAAAGCTCTTTCATGTTCACTGTTCACATTCTGTTTAGCGCATAAGGCACAGATATTATCTTCACATGACTTCATTATCACTACATATGTTAGTGACCTTGAGTCATCAAGGAAGCTTGAAATATGATTGAGGTGCACTGCCTCAGAAGGAAAATATGGCATACATATCAGAAAAATGACCATCCATCCATGGACCTCAGATGACAAGTCTGAGGACTCAGGGCAGTGAATGCCGGCTGTGAGCGGGCTGCACCCAGGGGTTCCAGTTACATGGCCGCGGTCACCCTCGACCTTCGGCAAGAGCCCTGGGGTTGAAGGGCTCCACTCCCTGCACCCAGCCCTCATTCAGCTCCTTAGGGGCACCAGTTCTACCCCCAAACCCAAGGATCTTATATCTTGGGATAGGATATATTTCTTAAGTGATGTTACTGAACAAAAAAATTAACCTAGAATTTAAAGCCCCACATAAAAGACTCTTCTGCATACCATCCACCACGTACCCAATTTAAGATGTTTAAACTCCGACTGCTGCGCCGATGCACAAAGCTGATAGAAAATGTGATAATTTCGTTCATTTTCTGACTGTGAAAGAAAGACAAGTCCCAAAATTACACCAACCCTTTGTGAGTGAAAACATGAAGTTTCTACCAGAGGGTCTTAGATGGCTAATCTGGACTGACACCTGGGGTCTCAGGGACACAGGCACTCATGTGCACCTGCTGTGGTCCGTCCTGCTTCGACCCTCCTGCTCCCCTCTGCCACCAGCCCACAGACAGGCCCTTCCTCCCCCGGGGGGCAGCCGGTGGCCCAAGGTGGTCTGCAGAGAACGACCCCAGAGAAAACACTATTAAATGAGAACATTCTATGAACTGGAAATCATGTAGTTTGTACTCATTGAACTTTTTAAGAAACTCATCACAATACGAGGCTTCCTGATGCGCTCCTCCTGGGAGAATTTTCTCCATGTTACTGAAAGAAGAGCCTCCCTCTTCAACTGCCCTCCCTAATTCTAATCCCACCCTCTTTCTGGTAGGAAAGCCAGTCTAATGGTTTGGCCTGTTTCAAACAGTCTTCATGTTCTAGAAAAATAAATCTGATTTTTAAACCCTAATGATTTTTTAAGTGCCCAAATTAAAAGTCATAATCTTTTCTGTACAACATACAACTTCACTGATACTGCATCTACCCATCACTTTTTGTCAGTATGGGATTTCCTCTAAAAATTAAAAATAGAGCTACTGTATAACCCAGCAATCCTCCTTCTGAGTGTCTACCCCCCAAAATTGAAAATACTTTATTAGTAGAGATATATGCAATCATATTGTAATATGGTGTCAAGTAGGTACTGGAAATACTGGGGGGATCATTTTGTAAAGTGTATGATGCTGTATACCTGAAACTAATACACAATAATATTGCATGTAAATTATAATTGAAAAAAAGACATACATACCCTCATGGTCATTATAGCATCAGTTACAATAGCTAAGACATAGAAATAGCCTAAGTGTCTTTCAATGGAAGACTGGATAAAGAATGTATAGTGCATAGGAACTTCAGCCAAGATGGAGGCATAGGTAGACACGCTTTGCCTCCTTGTACAACAATAAGGATAACAACCAATCTAAAAACAAAAAACAACCAGAACTTCCAGAAAATTGAACTGTATGGAAGTCCAACAACCACAGAGTTAAACAAGAAACATTCATCCACAGGGATAGGAGGGGAGGAGACGGGCAACCAGGGTGGAGAGAATGTGTGGTAGTGGTGAATGGGTGGTCACACATTCACATGCATCAGATAAAAGCTGGGAGGGACAACTGGGGAGCGAGCAATCCCAGCCCCAGGCCAGATTGCACAGCCCAGGGTTCAAGTGCCAGGAAAATAAACCCTCATAACCTCTGCCTATAAAAACCAGGGGGTTGGGGTGGCAGAAGAAATTGCCAGTCTCTCAGGAAAGTCTGTTTAAAGGACCCACAAGGTCCTAGAATATACACAAGCCCACCCACTTGGGGAATCAGCACCAGGGCACAGCTAGAGAGGTGCCAGTCACATATAGGAAGTGAGGGAAACGATGGAAAATGGTGAGAGCCTAGCAAGTGGCATTGGTCCCTGTCTGACCCCTCCCCCACATACAGTGCCACAAAGCTGCACAGTGGGCTGCCCGGCCCTGGCTGTGCCCAAAACAGGTGTGCCTTGGCTGGTGTGGCTCAGTGGATTGTGTGCCAGCCAGTGAATCAAAGGGTCGCTGGTTTGATTCCCGGTCAGGACACACACCTGGGTTGTGGGCCAGGTCCCCAGGGTGGGTGCAGGAGAGGCAACCACACATTGATGTTTCTCTCCCTTTCTCCTTCCCTTCCCTTTTCTCTCTAAAATAAAATAAAATAAAATAATAATAAAAATAACAGGTGCACCAATATGGGAAATCAGAGCAACTCTACCTAATACACAGAAACAAAGGGAGGCTGCCAAATAGAGGAGGCAAAAAAATATGGCCCAAATGAAAGAATGGTTCAAAACTCCAGAAAAAGAGTTAAACAACAAGGAGATAGCCAACTTATCAGATGCAGAGTTCAACACACTGGTAATCAGGATGTTCAGAGAAATGATTGAATGTGACCACAAAATAAAGGAGGAAATGAAGGCTATACCAAGTGAAATAAAGAAAAATGTACAGGGACACAACAGTGAAGGGAAGGAAGCTAGGATTAAAACCAGTGATTTGGAACAAAGGGAAGAAATAAACATTCAACCAGAACACGAAGAAGAAACAAGAACTTGAAAAAATGAGGAGAGGCTTAGGAACCTCTGGAACAACTTTTAATGTACCAACAATCAAATCACAGGAGTGCCAGAAGGAGAAGAGGAAGAGCAAGAAATTGAAAACTTATATTTGAAAAAATAATGAAAGAAAATGTCCCCAATTTGGTGAAGGAAATAGACACATATGTCCAGGAAGCACAGAGAATCCTAAACAAGTTGGATCCAAGAAAGCACACACCAAGGCACATCATAATTACATTACCCAAGATTAAAGATAAAGAAAGAATCTTAAAAGCAGAGAGTTACCTACAAAGGAGTTCCCATAAGACTATCAACTCATTTATCAAAAGAAACCTTTCAGGCCAGAAGGGGCTGGAAAGAAGTATTCAAAGTGACAAAACGGAAGGACCTACATCCAAGATTGCTCTATCCAGCAAAGCTGTCATTTAGAATGGAAGGGCAGAGGAAGTGCTTCCCAGATAAGGTCAAGTTAAAGGAGTTCATCATCACCAAGCCCTTATTATATGAAATGTTGAAGGGACTTATCTGAGAAAAAGAGGATCAAAATTATGAACAGTAAAATGAAACAAACTCACAACTATCAACAACTGAACCTAAAAAATAAAATAGATAGAAACAAAGCAAACACCTAGAACAGGAACAGAATCACAGAAATGGAGATCACATGAAGGGTTATCAGTGGGGAAGGGGCAGGGGAAGGGGCAGGGGAAGATTGGAGGAAAAGGTACAGGGAATAATTAGTAGGTACAAAATAGGGGGAGGTTAGGAACAGTATAGGAAATGGAGAAGCCATAGGCCTTCTGTGTACATCCCATGGACATGAACTAAGGGGGAGGGGTATTGCTGGAGAGAATGGGCATACCAGATGGAGGAGGGCAAAGGGGAAAAAATATGGGACAACTGTAACAGCATAATCAATAAAATATACTTTAGAAACAGAATATATAGTACATGTATACAATGGAACACTACTCAGCTATGAAAAAGGATGAAATGTTGCCATTTGCAACAGCGTGAATGGATTCTGAGAGTACAGTGAGTGAAATAAGTCTGATGGAAAAGGATAAGAACAACATGATTTCAATCACACATGGGATATAGAACAAAAAGCAACAAACGAACATCCAAATCAACAAAAAACAGACTCATACGTACAGATGACAGAATGGTGGGAAGGGGGTGGGGGGAGGGTGAAGACGGCAAAGGGGCCAAGTACATGGCGACAGGCTAGACTTCAGGTAATGAGCACGCAATATAGTACACGGATGTCATGTTATAACGTTGTACACCTGAAAGTTGTACAGTGCTATTAACCAATGTTACCCAAATAAATTAAAACCATTTTTAATTTAACAAAATTTTAAGAAACAGAAAAATAAACCAAACTGCAAATGAAAGATAGAAATATATTCAAGTCACAGAACCATGTTAGGTGTCTAACAAGTGTTTGAATGGAAACAACATTTAGAAAGTTGGGAGACAGGAGGTTTCATCTTTTCATCCTGACCTGAAAGACAACTCTGGACTTCTCCAGCAGGTAAGTCCTCATGTTGGCTCCTGTAATCTGGTGTCTCTCATCAAAGCTGATCTCTGTGTATTTCCCGAACCGGCTGCTGTTGTCGTTGCGGGTGGTCTTGGCGTTCCCGACGGCCTGCAAACACAGGGCTCTCTCAACACGGCCCCATTAAAAAGGTCTGTGCGTCAATGCCATTGGGGCCGTTTAGTGAAATCCAGTCCTGTGTGTCGGTGGGCGGTCTGACCTGCAGAGGGAGGTCAGGGAAAGCAGCCCAAGGCTCACAGGGAGCGCAGCGCCCCCTCGGCTGCCACTCAAGGCTCTCCTCAGTCTGGCGAGGAGACGACACTGGGCAGAACCAAACAGAGCGCAGGTTCTGATGTTTTAGGGCCCTGGGTCCCTTTTTACTATCTGAGTGACACTAGAAATGTTATTTCATCTCTCTCTGTAATATGGAAAAAATGAGCATCTTACAGAATCGGGAGGAAAATAATACAAAGTGCCTCAACTCATCCATGCCCCAAATATTGTAAATGCTCAATTACAAGTCCACATCCTTCATTCAGCACTTATTTCTACCCTTAGCCCTCCCGTATTCAAAACTTCTACTCACCCAAACAACTGCCTTCTCCCTTTCCCCGCACACTCTGAGCATGACTTCGGCTGTTTCACTTCTATTCTTGAATTCCACCCCTCCTGCCCATGTCCCCTCCTGGCACCTTTCATGTAGAAGTGCCTTTCATGCACACATACTGTGCCTCCTGCCACCACACTTTACTATGACATATATTTACGGGGCCCCCGCTATGGGCCACATGCCCCACAGGCACAGGTGAACCAAGCAGACATAGTCTTGCCTTCAGGGAGCTCATAGGCTAATTATCCATCGGGCATTTAACTGAGCACTGCTTCTTGACTTTTCTGTTGCTATCCTGGACTGTGATTTATATTTCTATTTAACTTTAAAAAATGCTTATGTTAGAGGAGTCTTAAAACTTGGGGCTAGGCCTTATTCTTTTCCATTATGTCCCATGCTATCTGGCCCAGTGGCTTAAACAAAATAGGTGGTCTGATACATAGTCATTGAGGAGAAAACGGAGAAGTCTAGAAAGCTAATGTTCTTGATTACTTGCTATATTTCCAAATAAATCCAAATCAATCCTCTTCCCATTTTGCAAGGCAGCCGGAGCTGGTCTTTGGGCCTTCCCCTGAGCCTTTCAGGTGCTCTTTCTTCTGAGAGGGCTGTGTGCCCACCCCTGGGTGCTGTCATGGCTGGCCCTGCCCACACCTCTGACCATCCAGGTTGAATGGATGAATCTGTTGGAGGGGGAGAGGAAGAGCCTTGATATGTGATATCTGCCAGTTTTTAAGGTGTAGATGCTCCCAGCATGTCTGATTTCAAATTACCATAGGTTTAACAGTCGATCACAGTAAAATTCCTGAATAGTTAAGCACCCGCTCAGCAATGTTGGTGCCTGCCGGCCGCGGAACTCCCCTGGCCTCAGTGCCAGGTGTCTGTGGTTGGGGAGCTCTCCCCTGGGACATCGATGGGATGCGAACAGGGCGCTCTTGAGATCTGATGGCAGGACTTCTAGCCCAGCAGGCAGAGGAGGAGAGCCTCAGAAGCAGCAATCTCTGCCCACCCCCCACCCTCACCTCCTTCAGGCCCTACCCTCACTTGGGTCTTGAAAGGGTGGGAGCTGTGGTTCATCAGGACAACACAGACGCAAACCAGCCCACCTCTCCATCAGCCGATGCCCCGCCTCCAAGCCCGCCTCCCACCCCATACCTGGGACGCACCTCAGTGATGGGGTTAGACGCCAGAACCTTGTCCTCCACGTGGGCATTGCTGCTCGACTTGCTGACGGTGGCGAAGTACCTCATGGCATAGCGAGCAGACACCGTCTTTCCAGCACCTGACTCCCCGCTGACAATTATTGACTGATTTTTATTGTTTCTGAAGCCAACAAATGAAAGAATTTTTAAAATGCTCATTTCTTCCTATAAAAAGGCAACAGCTATGCATTAAGAGAAATGCAGACAAGCAGAGAGAGAAACGTCGTTTCATTACTTTAACATTCCAGGGAATTTCCTCCTCGTCTTTTCCCCATGGCACCACGCTGAACGCATGATCTCCGTTTCCTGCTCCGTCTCCATGTTGAGTGTCCCCAAGACCTATCCCAGGTTCAATGGTCCACTAGGGCTCACAGGACTCAGCATTCAGTTGCACTCACGGATGGATAAGACGCATCACACCACAAGGATACAAAGTAACTCGGCAGAGGGGAAGGGTGCATGGGGTCACATCCAGAGGAAGCCAGGTGTAAATGTCCAGGAGCCCTCTCCTGGTGGAGTCACACGGACGCAATTCTTCCGCAATGAACTCTGACAACACATGGGAACCGTCTGCCTGGGAAGCTCACTAGAGACACAGTGCCCAGAGTTTTTACCGGGGGCTGCCCACACAGCCACCCCCTCACTGGCACCAAAGTTCCAGACACCCAGAGGAAAGCAGACGCACAGCATGAACCACACTGTTTACACAAACAGTTTAGGCTTCAGTACAATGAGCCACTCTTATCATTTAGGAAACGGTGAGAACCTTCCGGAAATCCAGGTCCCCAGAGGCCAGCCACTGGGTGTTGTTGAGAACAGAATTCTAGTGAAAGCAGTCTCAAGCCAATGTTAACTCCTCTCTGCACATTCCCATTTACATACATGGAATAAAAACATTTAAAAGACATTATTTGGGGAGCAATTATTCAAACTATGCTTGGGAGCCTAAGTGTTCTGCCAGCCAAAATGCTGTTACATAATTTAGAGATCTTAAAAAAATGCATCAAACTTTTCCTGTCACAAGATTACCATGGTGGAACCTTACTATAAAGCCATTTTATGGACCTAGCATGGCTGATGTGTCAGGGGCTCCATGGACACTTCACAGGGAGTGAAATAAGCCTCATTTAAATCTCACAAAGATCCTATACCACTTACATCCATTTTACAGATGAGTACAACAGTGACCCAGAGAGGTCAAGCAACACCCAGGGCTCAGAACACACAGCCTCCCCTGTGAACGCTGGACAGGACGTGAGAGATGGAGCTCTGAGTTCAAAAGAGGAAGCTAAGACTCTAAGGTGAACACCACCCCCACTGTCCCTCGGCTGGGTAGAATGGGGCTGGGGTTATTAATGCTGGGCTGTCTGGACCCCAGTCTAGCCTCAGCAAGTCCCACATGACCCCGTGTTATATTTGTGCTACTACTCCAGTTAGACAGACAGACTGGGGAAAACTGGCTTTTCAAGCTTGAACCTGGCTCAGCCCTGCAGCTCCAAGCAGCCTACACCGAGAACACCCAGGAGCAGGCCTGGACCTTGAGCTCTGAGCCAGGGGCTCTCACCTTGCAGAAGCAGCAGGGTAAATCCTAGACTCACAGGTGTTTCAGGGCTGGAAGGAAGCTGGTTGTGGCAGAAACTAAGGCATTTGGTTATTAATTGGTAGTTCTCTATCCAACATTCATTCTCCCCTTTCTTCCTAGGGACTATGCCCCAATTTTTAGTGGGCACAGTGCTACCCATATGAAAAAAACTACATGCCCCAGCTTCCCTTGTGGCTAGGCATGGCCATGTGAGTAGGCTTTGGCCAATGAGCTGTGACCACAAGTGGGGCTTCTGGAAATCCTCCTGAACTAGGAGGGGCACAGTCTTCCCCTGGGACACTCTGTCACCTAGCACATAGAAGAAACAGCTAAGTATCAGCTTGGCCCTGAGGATGAGTGATCCACCTCAGGGGCAGGGCAGCTGCCAGGCACAGGTCCCCGATGGTTTGGTAGAGATGCTGTGCTACCCTGGCCTGCCCAGCAGACTCCTCTGCAGCAGGGAAACACACACCTCTACCTTGTTTAAGCCACCATTATTTTTTCCTGATTACGAGCAACAGCACTTGGAATAGGAGCTCGCTGAGCACCTAGCTCACAGATGAGGACCCTGGAGCTGAGGGAGATCAGGTGCTGTGGTAAGCAATGAGCAGGCCTAGGTCTCTCTGTGAAATGAGGGTGATGAGGGTAGCTCAGCTGACCTCACCGGGGTGTTGGAGGGCCACAGACCACTGGCCATGAAAGTTCTCTTGCAAACTGTAAAGATCTACAAAAATAAGGTGGTGTTTTTATTCTTCATACATCGCAGATGAGGGCACTGAGGCCAAAAGAGGATGGTTATGGGAAAAAGAAATTACATGTAGTGTCAAAAGATTGGAGTGCAAATCCCAGACTTTTCTGGGCTGGGTGACCTGTGCAGGCGACTTTTGATTCAGCTCACGGCCCGGGCGTCTTCGTCCTGGGCTGCTGAGAGCACCCAAAGTGATGCACAGGGATGTGCGCATGGCTACTGGTCCACAGGAGGCTTTTTGATAAATGTTGGCTAGCAAAACAAGAACTTCGTAGGGCCTCCAAAAACAATAAGCAGCAAAATTAGGATAAAACCCCAATTCGACAGCTCAAACCTGTGTTCATCTACCATTAGACTCTGCTGCCCAGGATGGGTGAAAAAGTTTAAACATCTCACAGTGGACAATAAATCAATATTCCTCCACCCTGGATTAGCAGGACCAACTTTTAACTGCATAGAAGGAACAAAACCCAGAAACTCGGTTTAAATGGGTGACTTACACGTTTAGAGTTATTTGCTACTTAGCACAGGTAGTCTGCTGTACCAAGCACCCTCTCTGGTCTGATGGTCACATTTAATGAGACCAAGGCAGATGCTCCCCCTCCCCCCCACGGTGAGTACGTAGCAAATGCAGGAGCATTAGGAGAGCAAGAGGAAGGCCCGCCTGGCAGGAGGCTACCTGGCCATCTGCTTGTATGCCTCTTCCGCCACGGCAAAGATGTGTGGGTCCATGTCGCCCATGTTCTGCCCGCTGTAGGCGTGGATGATGGCATCTCCGTATATCGGCAACTGCTTATAAGGGTTCATGGCCACCAAAATGATGCCTGAGAAAAGGTGTTAGATGCAGAGATGGGTCCTTACTGTCACCCATGTCTCCAGGTTCTTTTGACAAACCCCAGCTCTGCCACTTGCTAAACCTGTGTGGCTCCAGGCAGGCCACTTAGTGCTCTGGCTCAGTTCTCCGATGCCACCTACGTGTCTGGGCTACTCTGAGAGGGTTTGATGAGATGACAACTGAGAATGCCATAAAGCTGAGGGCCTTGGCAGTCCTCAACATAAATACAATGACAATATCATTGCCCCAAATTTGTCAAATCCAACGAGAAACTCAAATCCAAGCTTGCGCCACATGTATTTTTCTCGGTAGTTCAATCTTAGCTCTCGTTGAAGATTCTCCCCACTTAGACACTCTCCTTATAACTAACCCTCTAAGATCCAGCATCTGCACCTTTTAGATAGATGCTTGAGCATATGTTTAAGCGTGCCTACACGTTGTGAGAGAAGTCAACATTTCTAGTATAAATGTAATATGAACTATATCACCAGGATGCTCCAGACAGCAAGCACCCAGTCTCAGCGCCTTCCCCACTCTCTGAGAGATGCTCTCCTCACCGCTATAGGTGTAAATGAGTTTGGACTCCGCAAAGCGCACTCGGAGGTTGTGGAGCACCGCGGGCTCATGCAGGTAGCTGAGGGCCGTGAGGTCGTTCTCGCCCACGAGGATGTCAGGGTTGCGGAGCGCAGGCAGACGCTTGGGATCGATGGAATAATCCAGCTCCTAAGGACAAAGATAAAATTAAAGATGTTCGGTGTTTCTGCTGGCGCACTGCCTCTCTCCTATCTACCTCCCTCGGAGTGATCCCAGACGCTCTGAAAACCAAACTTACGCAGAGCAATGAGAAAATTATCTTCACGGCTGGCTTTTAGAAAGCGGGAGCCAGGAGACTAGGGTGTTTACCTGTGTGCCCTAGGGCGAGTTACTCACCCTGACTAGGCCTCTCATCTGTGAAAACAGTGCACTAGGTCAGGTGCCCCGTCCCCAATCCTACCACAGGGGCCCCACTGGTGTGTGGTTTCAATGTCAGGTGCCATGGAAGTTCGGGTTTGAAGACATAATTCTGCTGCTAGAAAAATGACAGGGTCACCTTAGATCCCTCGCAGCTCTAAGGCTGCCCAACTTCCGTTGGAAGTTGATGCACTTTGTGATGCCAAGTGTGTCTGAAGGGGCCTGTGGGGGTGCTGGTCTCTCTGGAAGAGGCCACTGGTGTGCCTGGGGGCTCACAGCTCCTCCACAGCCACCCTTGCCCATCATCCTCAGCCTGGGCCATGCAACGCCCAGGCTGGCCTCTCTGCTGCCGGACATGACCGAGTGTTGCTGCCTGAGCAGAGTGAAGGCCAGGTCAGCTTGCCTTGTGGTGTCCATACCACAGACACTCGGCCTTCCTAGAGTCAGAGCATCAGGGGACCTCATGGCCACCTGTTCCAACTCCCTCCACTTTCACTTCACAGCCTGGGGAAGTGACTTGAACAAGGTCACCCAGCAAGTTTGTTTCACCCCCACCTTTCCAGGCTGCCTTCCTTTCGATACCTGGTCCTGGGCCAGCTCAAGGTGGCTCAGCTGCCCCTTAGCTAGTGCCCACTGTGCAGACCCTATGTCAGGCCCTCAGCACTGATTATATCATTTAATCCTCAAAACTGCCCTCCCAGGAGGGCACAACTACCCTAATGAACAGTTAAGGAGACAGGTTCAGAAAGGCCAAGCTCCTTGTCCATGCCCCGGAGTTCATCTTGGCTGGCAGACTCTGGAGCCCGCACCGTGCTGCCTCCCGTCGGCACCAATGGGCTTGGTCTGTGGGTGGCTTGGCTGTTTGGTGTAAGGACAGCAGCTCCGGCCAATCCAGGAACGCCCATGGACGTGACCCCTCACAGCGGTGGCTTGTTCCATCGTCAATGTGATTAGATTTGTGGACCTGCCCCAGGCACAATATTCTTCATCTATGCACTGTTGAGTTTTGCTGTACCTGTTTTAAATTAACAGCCTCTTCCCAGGTTTTAAAAAATATATATAGATTCATCATCTATTAAATATTGTGAATGAAGTCCTCTGTCAGATAAAATAAATAAAAATCAATCAATTAATTAACAGCCTCGTTTTTCAGTTTAACCTGAGTGTGTGTGTGTGTGTGTGTGTGTGTGTGTGTGTGTGAAGGCAACAGAGGGAAAGAGAGAAAAAGACAAACAGGACAGACAGACTGGGGGAGGGGAGAGAACGTGAAGAACATCAGACTGGCAGTGGGAGGAAGAGATGCCATTTTCCGGCACAAAGCAGGCTTTGTCCTTCACGGTATAGACGAACACTTGAGTTTCAGAGCAGTCTGGCTGCCGGCCATCCCACTTGCCTCCCCCGCCTCCTCTGGGCAGCTGGTTCAGGGCCAGGAATGCCACCACCTGAAGCCCTGCTGATGTTACTAAAGCAGCACACGACCGCCACAGCTGCTGTCTGAGATTTTTCTCCCTGGGCCGTCTGACCCCTAGTCAGAACCTTGGCTGTGCACAGGGGGTACTCAACAGGTTAGCAAGGAGTTTCAGGTGGCAAGGGAGAGGCAGAATGGAGACACAGCATCCTCTCATGCCATCTCTTGCATTTGCACATGTGCACCAGGTCACCTCGTTTGACCTTCAGCAACCTCCCTGTGACATTGTATCGATATTAACTCCATTTCACATAAGAGGAGACCAAGGGCTCTTTGCCTCAGACTAACGAGTAGCTGTGGCAGGATCTGAATTATGACTCTAGAGGATGTAGCCTTAACCTCTGTGTTCGTCTTCCTTCCAGTATCTCAGGAAATGATTCCCAAATCTAGGATGCTTTTATGGACAGGGTGTCCTGTCTCTACAGAGGCCATCTGCATGCTTTGTAAATTCCAGCACCTTAACATTCCTCTGATATTCCCCAGACCAACTCTGGTATCCAGACAGATCAGGATTCCTTGGTCCTGCTCCATATCCAGATACTTGACTCTAAGAAGGAAAGGCCCCCGTAGCTGTGGATCCAGAGGGATGTCATCAGTGGCAGGGGAGGGATAGAATGACATGATAGATAATTTTTTTATTTTTAATATATTTTATTGATTATGCTATTACAGTTGTCCCATTTTTCCCCCATCATTCCCTTCCACCCTGCACACCCCCTCCCACCCACGTTCCCCCCCTTTAGCTCATGTCCATGTGTCATAAGTTCTTTAGCTTCTACATTTCCCACACTATTCTTGCCCTCCCCCTGTCTATTTTCTACCTACTGTCTATGCTACTTATTCTCTGTACCTTTTCCCGCTCTCTCCTCCTCCCACTCCCCTGTTGCTAACCCTCCATGTGATCTGCATTTCTGTGTTTCTGTTCTTGTTCTAGATGTTTGCTTAGTTTGCTTTTGTTTTAGGTGTGGTTGTTAATACCTGTGAGTTTGCTGTCTTTTTACTGTTCATATTTTTTATCTTCTTTTTCTTAGATAAGTCCCTTTAACATTTCATAGAATAAGGGCTTGGTGATGATGAACTCCTTTAACTTGACCTTATCTGAGAAGCACTATATCTTCCCTTCCATTCTAAATGACAGCTTCGCTGGATAGAGCAATCTTGGATGTAAGTCCTTGACTTTCATGACTTGGAATACTTCTTTCCAGCCCCTTCTTGCCTGCAAGGTCTCTTTTGAGAAATCAGCTGACAGTCTGATGGGAACTCCTTTGTAGGTGACTGTCTCTTATCCCTTGCTGCTTCTAGAATGCTCTCCTTCATTGTAATCATGGCTAATATAATTATGATGTACCTTAGTGTGTTCCTCCTCGGGTCCAACTTCTTTGGGACTCTCTGAGCTTCCTGGAATTCCTGGAAGTCTATTTCCTTTGCCAGATTGGGGAAGTTCTCCTTTATTATTTGTTCAAATAAGTTTTCCACTTGTTTCTCTTCCTCTTCTCCTTCTGGTGCCCCTATAATTCGGATGTTGGGATGTTTAAAGATGTCCTGGAGGTTCCTAAGCCTCTCCTCATTTTTCTGAATCCTTGTTTCTTCATTCTTTTCTGTTTGGTTGTTTCTTTCTTCCTTCTGGTCCACTCCATTGATTTGAGTCCCAGTTTTCTTCCCATCACTATTGGTTCCCTGTGCGTTTTTCTTCATTTCACTTATTGTAGCCTCCATTTTTTATCTAATTTGTGAGCAAAATCAACCAATTCTGTGAGCATCCTGATCACCAGGGTTTTGAATTGTGCATCTGATAGGTTGGCTATCTCTTTGTTGCTTAGATGAATTGGCTCTGTGGCGTTGATTTGTTCTCCGGTTTGAGCCATTTTTGTTTCTTTTTTTTTTTTTGGTCTAGTTGTGGCTGTTACATAGTGAGGGGTGGAGCCTTAGGTGTTCCCCAGGGCAGGGCAGCCCAGTCGCTGTATGTGGGGGCAGGGTCCGAGATGGAACAATGGCATTTGCTTTGCTCTCTCTCGGATTCCAGTCCCTTCCTCAGCTTCCCCTTTGCCTGGATTATCTGCGTGGGAATGTGGGACCACCTGGTCAGCCAGCTGCCTTGCGCAGCCTCACTGGATCTGCATAGTTGCCACCCTGTGCCCAGGGTCCGCTAGCCATCACTTGTGCACCTGGGGTCTGCTAGCTGCCGCCTGTGTGCCTGGGATCTGCCATCCGCTGCTGCCTGCGTGCCTGGTCCGCACCTCCACTTTTTCCTGCCATGACTCCACCCCTTAGAGGTCTGGATGAATGGTTGTTGGACTTCTGTACAGTTCAATTTTCCATGAGTTCTGGTTGTTTTCTTGTTTCTAAATCTTTGTTGTCCTTAATTTTGGTTGTGAGAGGAGGCACAGTGTGTCCACCTACACCTCCATCTTGGCCGGAAGTCCACATGATGGATAATTAAAGCCAAGACAAAGCCTGCAGAAGCTGTTAATCAAAAGACATAACCAGCCTTTGAGAGGAACTCCTTAGAAACACACTCTACCATGGGAACAACTGCTGATCTTGCCGCTCAGCCTTCAGGAAGATGTGTTTCTGCTCACTGGGCATGTTCCACCATGAGGAACACTTTTACCTAGTTTTGCTTATGAGGCAATCTGTAGTGTATCTGCACTGCATCAGGTCTAGCTGCTTTATTTTCTAAGCAACAAAATTCCAGCACTGACGGAGGCCCCTCATAATATCACACAAACCTGGGCAGTCCTGTCCTCTTGTCCCATCTCTCGTCACTTCCCTAATCACCCTGTCACGCTCCCTCCTGGAGGTCCTAGTTCTTACATGTTTCTATCCATCCATAGCCTGACTTGCTCTCCCTCTGTTCCCTCTCACACCTCCCTCTCCCTTCCTAGTTTCCTCCTCCACCTCCATTTCTCTTCCCCTTCCCATCTTGATGTTGCTCTCCACCAGTGGTGCCTTGGCCCATGCTACTTCCCTCCGAGTTTCTCATCTTTGCCCAGTCTCTGTGCTGAGACCTAGGGAACCGAAGTGGCTAATCACCTTTCAGCATTCTCCCAAGAAGGCCAAATCCCCAGAAATGCAGCACAAGGGACAGGCCAGTCCACTGCATCTCGTACAGGGAGAGGCCCAGCTGAGGTTGCCTTCAGCTGGTCAGTGTGCAGTGGGGACAGGGTGTGGGGGGAGAAGGGAGAGTGGTCCAAACACGAGTGCATCCACAGCAGCAGCTGGCTGTGTGGGGTCCCCCTCATGTGCCCTCCCCTGGCTGCTCCCACAGGGACCATCTGCCCCTGCCACATACCCCAGTCACCCCTTATACATCACGCAGCTACAGCCAGCAAGGACCCACCGTTCCATCCTCCAGCAGAAGTCGCAGGACTTGGTCACCAACTCTGTAGTCCTTTGCTATTTCCGCAGATTTCCAGACTTCTTCAGGATCAGGAATCCAAACCCTGTTGTACTGACCAACACAATACGGCAGGCTTAATTTCAGCACTCTGAAAATGAGGCACAGCTCATCAGGTAATTAGACTCAGGAGGGTCTGTTTCTGTCCACCAGGCCCATTCCTCCGTGAGGAATACTTTTACCTAGTTTTGCTTATAAGGCAATCTCTAGTGTATCTGCAATGCAGCAGGCCTAGCTGTTCCATTTTCTAGGCAACAAAATTCCTGAAGTCTCCTAAATACATCGTGCAAATGGAAAGCTTGGGCGTGGCAAAGAAATCCCTGAGTGCCTTTAGAGAGAACACCTGAGTCTTCTCTGGTATAAGAGTTGGAGCGGAGAGATATGGTTCACTGCTGATAGACTATGGGGCTCTGGGCCAGACACTTAACTTCTCGTGCCTCATTTTTCTCATCCATAAAAAGGGTACAACAATACCTACCTCCCAGATTTGCTGGGAGGTGAAGTCAGACTGTGCACTTGAAAGCACTTTGCAAAGTGCTATAGAAGTAACGTTCTAGCAGCATTATCACAGTCTGACCACCAGGTCAGCAGCCCAGGGTTCCCACTGCGGGAAATGCAGAAGCCCACATGTCACTGCTGAGCTCAGTTCCCAGCAAGCAATTGGCACGCCTGGCTTGGTGCTGACGTGCAAGTCTTCAGGCAGAACCACACTGCTGTGTGCTGAATTGTGTCACCTCTGAAATTCTTATGTTAAAGCCCTGGTCTCCAGCGTGACGGCATTTGGAGAGAGGCTCTTTTAGAGGTAACTAAGGTTAAACGAAGTCATAAGGCCCTGATCTTACAACAGTAGTGTCTTTATAAGAACACACACCAGAGAGCTTGCTTGCACACCTGCTTTTGCTGCACGCACTGAGGAAAGGCCACGAGAGGGAACAGTGAGGATCTACACCCCAGGGAGAAGTCCTCACCAGTACCACCCCTGCCCACACTCTGACCTGGGACTGCCGAGCCTCCAGAATTGTGAGAAATAAATGCCTGTTGTTTAGGCACCCAGTCTGTGGGATACTGTTTTGGCAGCCCTAGCAGACCAATCACATGCCTAATAATTCACACCCAAGAAAGAGGGTGGTCTCAGTCTCCGGAATTTACCAGTGGTACCTGAACGCTGTTCAAGATGAAGACAGTGACTGCTGAGTACTTACACTGCAGCCGCCGCCACAGGGCCCCATGACCTGCCCCCCTCTTCCTTGCAGGCATGCTGTTGGCAGCACACACTGACCACGTGTGCTCTTCCACCCAGAGCCCACACTTCAGTCTCCTGCAGCTGTCTGTAAACTCATTCACCTGTCTAGTCATCCGGTCATTTGTTCATTCATTCAATAAACACTTGCTGACCATCTATGACGTCTAGGTCAGGCACATGGTTGGGTCACCAAAAAGGAAAGGCATCTTCTCAAGGTCCCCATGGTCTTCCCACTAACCCGGCCAATCACCAGCCTGTAGCTGCATTCGCACTTGTTCCTATTTGCATCTCTCTGCTCATGCACCAGCAGTTTCTATCAACAGGGCCCCTGGGCAGGACACTCTGACGTCCTGGGACGTAACCAGGCCAACAGGAACAACACTGGGAAGCACCCACATGAAGACATTAAGCAGTACCTAGGAAATGTCTTAAAGCTAAAGGCTCAATAGCCCAGGACCCCAGATGCAGATGAAGTCTGAGAGGCTGGCAGTGTCTAACTCTCACTTCCCAGAGCAAACTGGCCCCCAAGTTCCCCAGGAACTAAGATGAGCACCAGTTTTCACAATAGCACAAAGTGGAAACAGTCTAGATGTCTATTAATATGAAGATAAGTTTAAAAAAGAGAAAGAAATACAACTGTGGCACACTCACACAATGGACTACTACTAACCAATAAAAGGAGTCTGCTACTGATACAAACAAGAGCTTGATGAATCTCTAAAGCATTAGGCTTCATTGAAGAAGCTTTGCACAAACAAGCACATTCGGTATCAGTTCCTTCAAACCAAGTGCTAGAACAGGTGAAACGAATGAGTGGTGGGGGAGATCCAGGGCGGCAGTGCCTCTGGGGCAGGTAGGGCCTGGGAGTGGCTGGGAAGGCACCTGAAGGAATGTACTGGGGGGATGACCACATTCTGTATCTCTGTGAGGTCTGTGTCACACAGGCACCAAGCACATTTCAAACCATAGAGAACATGTGGTCAAGGTTTGCACGTTTCATTGTCTGGAAATTCTACATAGAAAACTAAATAAATATAGGACTTTAGCAATATGCATACTACAATATTTAGATGGACATGTATGGGCATATACAATTTACTCTAAAATGCTTCAACATATAAGAGGGGTTGAAGGCCGGACAGAAGGACAGAAAGATGGACAGGCATGTGATACAACAAATGTGGTAAAATGTTCCAGCTAGATCTGGGGGGTGGGACGCATGCTCACTGTAGAGTTCTTTCAGCTTTACTGTGCAGTTAAAATGTTCATAACAAGATGCTGGAGGAAATAAAAAATAAGTATAAAACACAGTTCAGGGTTTCAGTACTACACTTGGGCACAGTTGGTTGAGGAGCATAGCAATAAATATGTTAATATAATTGCCTTACTTAACCAAAAGAATATATGTATGTTTATGTATATATTTAAAATTGGTTGGCTATCAATCATGACTCCCTAAGTTGTATGAGATTCTTTAATTATTGACAGGTAGCTAAGAGCAGAAGCTTGCTGAAATGTGGCATGGGTGGGTAAGATGTGAGAGAGAGACAGAGAGAGAATGGAAAAATGACCCAACAGGCAATGATATGCACTTAGATACAAACACCCCTGCAAACAGGTAGACAGAAACCTAATAAGCAAACACACACACACACACACACCCCTCTCAGACACACATGCTCACACTCCATGCATCCTTGTTGCTATGGGCTACCATTTTCTACCTCAGGTCTGCTGCTGAAAATACATATTACTAACCTTGTAAAATACATAAAGCTGAAATCACTAATATACTATCCTGATTTATCAAGAGTTGGCCACCATAGAAATTTAGAGCTGAAAAGATCCTTAAAATTTTCTACTCAAAGTCCCTTTCACAGCCACAGAAAGCTTACTGCTGTTGAAACAGGGGCAGCTCCTTGTGAAAGAGGTAAACACAGAGGCATCACAGCAGGAGCCCCGCAGGGGCTGCGGCCAGGTCCCCAGGTCCGTCAAGTCCTTCCACCAAAGCTGGGGGTCTGAGAAGTATGTAATGTTAAAATCCCTATGTCAATCCAAGCCTTTATTGTCCTGATCCCCAAACTGAAGCCCAGAGAGGTCAATAACCGGCCAGCTACCACACAGAGTCCCAGGGGAGCCAGGGCCTGGGACTTCTACTTGAACTACATGTTAATAAATGCATCTGCCCCTGATAATAATTAAGCTCTCCAGTGCAGCCTTCTACCTGAGGGTGCACAGGCCCTCCCAGCACTTGTTTTAGATTTGTTTCCTTGGTCTATTTCAGATCGAAGTAGTGTTTCAAGGTAGGCAGTTATTAGGACTATGCAACCAAATGTCTACTTTGCTTCTGGAGTGAACACAATGACCTGCTCACTCCCCACCCCAGGTGCCCAGGCCACCCACGCCCCACGCCCCACACCCCACACCCCACTGGGCCTGGTGCCTCTACCAGCAGCGGCCAGTCATTTAGGGCCGACAGCTGAAACACAGCCTGGAAAGTAAACACACGGAAGTTTACCCAGTTCCACATAAGTTACACCCATTTGGTCTCTCCCTTCTTCTTACATTCCTTTACCCACAAAGCAACACTTCAAACTGGAGGAAGAGGTAACTTTGCAACATTTGGACAAACAAACGCAGTCCCTGCAAACAGTGTGACTAGCTCTCATGTGACCTCCCCAGTGTGGTTCCTCTTCCTGGAGCAGGGGCCTCTGGACTCAGACCACCCTCCGGGCAGGCTGGTGTCCCACCTTTCCTGGGAATCCTCCCCCCGTGGTGGGAAGCCAGAGCCACTGGAGGCTCAGGAATGAGGCAAACGCTTCAGGTGCACTGCCCCATAGGAAGTGACATATGTTCCCAGGAACGTGCCTGATCCACACACCCTAAGTGCTCAGGTGAGAGAGTGGCACCTTCCCAGGTTGCCCGCCTATCTGAAGGGGTCTGCTGGCATCAGCCACAGAAATGGCTTGATGCCAGCAGACCCCTTACATAGAATATGGAATGACACCACTTTCCTCCCTCGCTGCCTTCTGGCCTAGATGGGACTCTACACAACTCAGGCCAGAGTGACCATACTGAGCTCTCGCTCTTCCTCTTCTTCCCTCGTTCCTGAGGTCCCTTCTGGGCCTCCTCTTTTGTCTCCCTAAGACCTTCCCAGTTTCGTTTAACAACAGGCTCTTTCTGGAGATTTTCATCTCTTCTCATGGTTTCCAAGACTGTCCTGGCGCCTGTGTACCTGAGTCCTCTGGCCCACATCTCTCTATGGGTCTAGACATTTCCAACTGCCCTCCAGACGCCAGCCCCTAAATGTCCTTGGACACTCGCAGATCCCAAACTCCTGCGATTATTCTGTCTAATCCAAACCTGCCCCGCCTCGTCCTCCTCAAGTCAGAAACCTGGGACTGTGCTGGGCTCCTGCTCCCTTCCTCCACTCCACCACAAATGGTTGTCAGGCGCTGGAGAAAGGTCCCATCTGCCTGCCCTATCCACCCCTACTGCCCTGGCTGGCTGTCAGTCAGCTCCCCCTACCCTGCCCCCACAGCCTGCTGAAAGCTCCCTCAGCCAGGCTGAGCACCAGGGCTCTGCGGACACACAGACTCCCTCACTCACACCCGGATCGGAATCCCCATGGGTGGGGCCCAGCAAGATGAAAGCTTTAAAAGTACCCCCTTATGGGTTCTGATGAACAGCCTGGCCTGGGGAGCCTTCATCCTAACCAATTTTCCTGCTCGGGTCTCACCCCTTTGCCAATCCACCCCCTGTCTGCTTCCACCCAAACCACCAGCAGTTTCTAGAACATGCTGATCTTGCCCTTGGCTGCGCACTGAGCCACCCTCCTCTCCCCACCGACAAGCAAACTGCTTGGAGCAGTTGCATCAGCTGAAGATTCCCCGCCTCTGTGGCACCTTCCCTGACACGCTCACCTCAGAGAGGGTTGAATGCCTTCTCTGTAGAGCTCCCTCTGCCCTTTCCCTAGGTTTCTGGGTCACTTCCATCTCCCCCACTGAACTTTAACAGCCTTGATCGTTTGTCCTGGAACCCAGTGCAATGGCTTCCCCATGGCCAGCACTCAATAAACATCTACTGAACAAGAATCTGAACTTGTAGTTCAGTTGCACCACTGATATTTCAGTCTTTGTGTCCCCTTTTTAGTCTTCTGAACTGCCCATACGTAACACAGTAGGTCTGCCTAATGTCCCAGATACATGAATACAGAGAAGTCTAAGAGCTGCTTAGAGTATCCAAATGGGAAGTCATTAAACTGAACTTTAACCTTGTTTTAGCCAGGAAACCTGTACTGCTAGTCAAGACACTTCCCTTGACCTTGCACGTCTGAATTTCAGCGAGACCTCTGTAAGATGTCTTGCGAGTTCCTCATGTACAGGTGAAAATAACAGAGAGTTGAAGGATAACTCGGGAATTTGTGGCTAAAACCAGTCATAACCTGAGTCCCAACCAATGAGCAAGAACAGTTTAGGGAAGGTCTCTAGAGGCACGCCACCAAGCTCCAGGGCCTCACCCTCTGTTCACCATTTCCTTTTCTCTTTTTTAATCTTCACCCAAGAATATATTTATTGGTTTTAGAGAGAAGGAGAAGGACAAGGACAAGGAGGATAAGAAGCATGAGGAGGATGAGGAGGAGAAGAGAAACATCAATGTGAGAAAGAGACATCAAACGCTTGCCTCCTGTATGCGCCCCAACTGGGGCTGAACCTGCAACCTACGTATGTGCCCTGACCAGGAATCAAACCTGCAAGCTTTTGGTGCATGGGACAATGCTCCCACCAATTGAGCCACCAAACCAGGCCAATCATCACTTTCATCAATATCTTAGATGAAAAAAACAGAATACAAGTCTATCAAATATCAGATGAAATATTAATTAGCTAAGGATGGTCATTTTGACAAACTGCGGAACACTAAACAACAAGTTGGCAAGTTTAATAGTGATAAATGTAAAGTCCAATAGCTACAAAAATCAAGAGTATTATAATTGCATCAATATTAAAAAACTGTTATTAAGCATTATGTGTTAGGTATTTTGCTAAGGATTTTACAGAGATGATTTTAATCCTTACTGGTAAAACCTAAATCCATTTCACAGGCATGGAAACCCAGAGAGGTTAAGTAACTTGCACAGTGTCCCTGGTTAGTAAGGGGCAGAACAAAGATGTCACCTCAGTCCCCACCTGTAGCGCAAGGAGCACTCTGCTTAAAACAAGCAGGACACAGCCATGCCAGCTAGCACGGAGGGCCACACGCAGGAGGTCGCAGCCCCATGGTCCCATGGTGCACATGGTTAAGCAGACCAGATCTAGAAAATGGTGCCGCTGTAAGACAGGTATCAATGTAGTGAAATCCACCCAGAGGAAGGCGGCCAGGATGGTGAGGGTCTAGGGTGATGCTGTAGGAGGAAAGGTGTGGTACTGTCACTCTCCTTAAGCTCTCAGTCCCACCCACGTGGCATTCTCAGGGGCTGGCAAGCCCTCTGGACTTCCTTCATTCTAAATATCTCCCTGTCTTCAACTCCTGCCACCATGGCCTCAGGTTCCTGACTCCTTTCTGAGGCTGTCCCATGCCAGGTGCCTGTCTTACGGCTTCAGTTCCAGTCCTCCACTGGGCCCCTCCCTTCAGCCTGTGACCGTGCCCCAGGGTCCCCTTTCACCCTCACAGTTCTACTGAAAGAGAAGCAATGCCAAGCACCTCCTAGTGGCCAAATCCAATGATGCGTCCTCAGCCTTTGCCCTCCTTGACTTTTCTGCAGCTATAGAACTAGTGACTGCCCAGTCTTCAGTTATTGGTACATAAGGCCTCCTTCCTTTGTTTGGAAGGAAGATCATATAGAAACATATACATTACATGTTTATGATCACATGGCATATATAATTTTTGTGCTCTCCCTTTTTACGTAACAAGCATTTTCCCCATATTGTAATGAACTCTTAAGTAGTATTTTTAATAGCTTCATACTACTCTATCCTGTGGGTCTTCTATAAATCACGAAATTCTACCCCTTTTTCTGGACAATGGGTTTGCTTCCATTTGTTATTAGAAGGAACAATATAATAAACAACCAGGTGGCAGGGGAAGCAGCTGTGAAGTGGATGGACTTCCCACCAGTCTTCTATATGAGGGGAAAGGTCAGACCTCTCGAAGAGGAGGAGGAGGATAAAGCGAATGACCCAAGGTGGTCCCGGGAGGGGTTAAGAACATAGGCTTTTAATCCTGGCTCCATCACTTCTGTGGAAACTCAGGCAACTCAATCTGAGCCATTTGTAAAACGGGGATAACAACAGAGCATTGGTTATTCAGGTCAAGTGGAAGAAGGCACCTAAAGTTCTGAGGATGACATCTGGCACGTAAGAAGTCCTCAGTGATTGTGAGACAGAAGTAACCATCCGCAACATCATCTTCACACCCATAGCTTTTTGGAAAGCAGAAAACCTCACTCACTTGTGCATACACGTATCAAACACGTACTGAGCCCCCAGTGCTCCCTGTCCTACAGACACTCTTGGTCAACAGTGGGGATAGAGAGCTGATGAGCTGTTACCAATCATTTTAAAGGTGCCCAGTTGCAGGGCAAAGATTTCTCAGAAGAGGCACTGCTCAAATTGAATTTGGAAGGTGCAGGTATGAGTGAGCAAAGCAGATACAGAGACAGACAGGCATTTGAAGCAAAGGGAGCACTGTGTGCAAAGTATCAGAATGCATTTAGGGGCAGCAAGAGGTTTGGTGGGGTAAGAGCCAAGGTAGGAGCTGCTGGACAGGGGGCCGGGAGATGATGCAGAAAGGCAGGACCTATGCTGAGCGTGACAGACCCTCCAGAGGGGCTCAAGTAGAGAATAGCCAGTCTGGTTTTTCTTAAAGAGATTTCAAAGAGTAGAACTGCTGGGTCAAATGCTCTGGACATTTCTAAACCATGTTGCCGTGTTGCTTTTGAAAAGAGATGGGTCATTTCACACACTCACCCAACCCTGCAGCAACTGCAGCTCTCAACACGCTTCCTCCCAGAAGTCCCCTGCTCTTGGAACCTCTCTTCCTGTGGTTCCGATGCCAGCTCTCCTGTCTCCCCCTCCCTGCTATGGCTCTGTCACAGGCCCTCTGCTTCCCCTCCCTCCCTGATCAGATGCTGTCCCCAGTGTCCTGTCCCGGCCCTCTTCTCTCCCTTGGCGACATCTTCACTGCCTCCACCTCTGTGCAGAAGACCCCAGGCCCATCCTCTGGGCCACAAACCAGTAACCACCTGAGCACCACCCTGTGAAAGCCCCCCCGCCCCCACTTCATCCCCTGTAGGTATTTTCCTCATGACTTTCCAGAGAAACATCTCCTCCTCCCGATGCCCCTGTGTCAATGGCACCACCATCCTCAGTCATCCAGATGCTCTATGTCACCCTTGGCTCATCCCTCTCCCCCACAAACCCCAGTCCAGTCTCCCATTCTCACCTGCCCCTACCCTCCATTTCCAGGGCTGCAGCCACAGTTCTCTCCCTGGCAGTTACAATGACTGGACAAATCATCAACCTGACTGCAGCCTCTCTCCCAGGGGCTCAGAGTCCCATGGGCTCTGCTGGCACACCTGACTTCTAAAAACTTGATCCTATCATCCTCCACTTAAAACCTTCACCAGAGTGTAAAGCCCTGACCTTCCTCTGGCTGCCAGGACCTCCCCTTCTCAGCTCTGTGGCCCATAACACTCCTCCATGCCTTCTACACCTCGGCAGACTGAATTATGTGACATTTCTCATTTCTCACTAATCAGAATACCCCTTGAGAGGCAAGACTATTACTTAAAAAACCAAAACTTTCTAACCTCCCACAAGCATAAAGTTTTATGTACATAAGGAAGCGATTAGACAGGGCAGGTAACAGCTGTGTCAAGAGGGGGACTGGGCAGCCTCGTGGTCATGGGCCAGTCGTGGCTGCCGCACAGGGATCCCGAGTGGCAGCCCACCCGCCACCCCACTGCAGGACCACTGTTTGCCTGGGTGCAGAAACGGGTTTCAGTTTGTTTTAAAGCACTGTGTGGCAAAGACTGTGTAATGGGGGTTCGTGTGGCTACGGGTCCCCAGTCACAGACTTTGACTTGGGCCAATCCTGTGTGCTGACAAGTGAGGACAATTGGCTAGATCTCGGGCCTTAGGAGAGTGGGGTGGGGTTGGGGGGCATGGTCAGGAAGCAAAGGGAGAGGGTTTAGATTTTGTCTAAGAAAGAAATCTTTGATTTCACTTATATGTGGAATCTAAAGACCAATATAAATGAACAAACAAAACAGAAACAGAGTCACAGGAACAGAGAACAGACTGGTGGTTGCCAGAGGGGAGGCGGGTGGGGGGACTGGGTGAGAAAGACGAAGGGCTTAAGAAGTGCAGACTGGTACACACAGAATAGCCGTGGGGATGTAAAGTGCAGCATAGGAAATATAGTCCATAATACTGCAATGACCATGTGTAGGGCCAGGTGGGTACTGGAAGTATTGGGGGATCACTTTGTAAGGTACAGATTGTCTAATCCCTATGCTGTACACCAGAACACAATATTAATACAAAATAATACTGATTGTAAGCTGTAATTGAAAAAAATTAATTTTTAAAAAGCAAAGTGTGTGATGATATGGAAAAGGATAGTAAAGAATGTATGAAAAATACAATTATTCCTTCTTTGAAAATGTACACAATTTACTTTGTAGGTTTTTTCCTCCCCTGGGGAGACAGGAATAGGGTAGTGAGAGGAGTGTGGGAAAAGAAATATATTAGTAGATGCTCAATAAATATTTGTTGAGTATACTTAAAAAAAGGAAAGACATCTTTAACAAAGCAAGCTCTCAAAAACCCAAACAGACTGCTATGCAAATGGGGGAGCATCCCTCTTCTGGCACCAACGAGGCAGGGGGCTGGCCGACCCCCTGGAAGGAAGGTGGCAGCCTGCCCACTCGTGCCACCCGGATACAATGTAGGTGGTGACAGCTGTCAAGGCTCCGTCTGGGTCTGGGACTCTCAGATGCTCTGTCCTTTCAAGCTGATCGCTAGAAAACACTTCCACAACAGTTTTCTTACATTGTGCCTGGAACTGAGTTAGTGTTTAATATACGGGGTGAGCAAAAGTAGGCTTGCATTATAATACAAATAAACGATACAATAAGTGCTGAAGAATACAAAAATAAATTGTGTTTTGTGTAGTCACAACTTTTTAAAGCCTGCTTTTGCCAGCCCCTGCGTATTCGTGGTGTCAGGCACTCAGTGACAGGGGTGCTCACATGTGTGTGTTTTTTCTGCGGTTGAGGGTGGACTGTTACTTAAAATGGGTTAATCAGCAGTTTCCTCTGTCCTCCAAAGTATCTTCCAAGAATAGTTTTGTTCAAGAACTTTTTTTTTTTTTTTTACCTCCAGTAAGTTGAAGACCAAAGAGGCACTGTTGGATACCTGGTGGCTCATATTCTCATTGGTAAACTATCCTGGAACAGAGGCGATTCACACTTTCCATTTGGAACTCTCAGTATTGGAAATAAATGCATTAAAGAGGATAACACCATTTGGTTGATTTGAATTCATACGGTTATTAATTAAACAAAGTAGAAGATGGAAGTTTGTTTAAACCATTGAAATATTTATTTACAACTACCGTCAATATCTACAGCAGAAGTGCCCTTACATATGAAGGTAGGGCCGGCGTCAGGAAATGGGTGGATTCTATTCTCATAAGTTTGAATATGGGTGTAGGAGGACCTGGCTTTATGGCTTTTCAAATGGACTTTTCCCAAAAGGGCAAACACTTTCACACTTTTTTATTCAAATTAACCAAGGTCATCTCGAAAGCTTCTGGATGCTGAAGGGGAATGTTGCCTTTCCTACCTAAAGGGGTGGAGCCCTCTGCCCCCAAGAAAGATGAGGCTTCGGAGGAATGCTCTCCAATGGTTCCTGGAGTTAAACTGTAAACGCTAAGTGACTTGTGACTACACGTCAGGGGCCCTCAATTTCTAGCAGGGAGGCCTGGGTGACAGGTCCAGGCAGCTGCAGCTTTGGAGTCTAACGAACTTAAACGCACGAACAAGCATTTTGAAGACCCAGTAATTCTAGAAAGCAGCCTGAATCGTGCGGTCCTAAATTTCCGAGCCAAGCTGTTCTAAGAGCTGCCAGGAGGGTCGGGGAGATTACGGATGCGATTACTCGCCCACGTCTGAGATTTCTACATTCCTGCAGGCAACCCGGATTCCACTTGTGGCTCGGCAGGAGGGGGCCGAGGCGCACGGGAGACGCGGCCTAAGGTGCGACACCTGGAAGCTCAGGCCCGGAGAGGCACTCCGTCTCCCATCCCGAGGAGACCGAGGCTCCCGGGGGCGCCTTTGCCATGGACATGGACTCGAGCCCTCGGGGAGGGGGGTGGGCGCCGCTGCCGGGCCCCCGGTTGCCGGGCCCCCGGTTCCCCGGCCCTGCGCGCCCGTCTCCCCGCAGTGAGCGCGCCAGGTGCACAGGTGTGGCCCGGACACCAGGTACAGTCAGCGTTAGCGCGGGGCCGGCTTCCCTCCCGCGCGCCCTCTCTCGGGTCTGGACACCTTGCCTACCTGCGTGTACAGCGCGGCCACCGCCATGGGCGAAAGAGCCGGGGCAGCTCGGGGGCCGCGACGGGGCGAGGCTGGGGGCCTGGGCCCGCGGCGTTGAGGCTCCGGGGCAGGTAACCGCGCTCAGGAGGCGCATCCAGAGCGCTGGGCTACTTGCGGGGAAGTTTTCCAGGGATCCACAGACTTTTCCGAGGGCGGGCGGCCCGGGAGGAGACAGGCGCGGATTGGTCCCTCCCGCCGGACCTGGCCAGTCCCCGCCGTGATTGGCGGGGGGGGGGGGGGGGGGGGGGGGGGGGGGGGGGGGGGGGGGGGGGGGGGGGGGGGGGGGGGGGGGGGGGGGGGGGGGCGGGGGCAGGTCGGGGCGCGACCCTCCTCCACTCCAGGTAAAGCGTCAGCGGTGAAGGGGTCCACCTGACTGGTGCTCAGAACCCGCGGGAGCGGGATGCACTGACTCTACCGGGAAGAAACAGGTGTGTTCTGAGAGCTGTCCCGGCCCAAGTATCCTCTCCCTGAAGTCGCAGCATCTTTACTGGAAAGAACAGAGGGATATGACCATTTCCATAGAAAATCCAAGAGAATCAACAAATTATTAGAACTCGTGAGGGTTCAGCTAGGTGACCATATTCAAAATCAAATATGAGTAACGTTCCATTATATCAACAAAAGCCCTTGAGGAAATACGATAAAAAGTAAAATACGAGAATAAGATACTTACTATATCAATGAAAATACAAAGCGTCCAGAAATTACACTAACAAAAATGCACTTGGCCTTTGTGGAGAAAATGTTTAAATTTCTCTTCAGGGGCGTAAAGGGCCTGAGTAATCTATGTTATTTTCAAGGATGGGAATATTTAATATGGTACAGATATCAACTCCACCAAAATTAATAATAATACAAGCCTAATATAAATGGAATAAAAATCTTAGCAGGACTTTTGGAAAACCGAACAATGATATTTTTTATGGAATAAAGTCCCATTTTGGTTAAGCACCAGCCTTCTGGAAAGTCTGTGGATTGCTGGAAAACTTCTCCTGCAAGATGGTTCAGCAATGTTTTGTACTTTTAAGTGTATAAATCTAGTGCTTCTTCTATTAAATTGATTCCTGGGCATATTATTCTTTTTTATGTTACTATGAATGTATATAAATGTTTTCTTAATTTCATTTTCCAATTATTTACTGCTAGTATAAATAGAATTTATTTTTATATATTGATCTTATATCTTCTGAGCTTTTCTGAATTCATTTATTAGATCAAGTAAATTTTTTTTGTGTGTGGATTCCTTACAATATTCCACACAATAATCATTTGCAAATATATTCATTTTTAAACTTTCCTTTCAATGTAGGGTGCTATTACTTAATTTTTGGTGCTGACTGCTTTGGCCAGAACCATCAGCACAATGTAGAACTGCAGTGGCAAGAACAGCCAGACATCTTTGCCTTCTTCTCAGTGTTAGGGGGGAAAGCATTCAGGTTTGGTTTTCTGGTGTTTTTTTTCCATTAATTATAAGGTTACCATAGGTTTTTTTCCAAACATAAAGGAGTTCCTCCTTCCTAGTTTGTTATGCTGGGGTTTTTTGTTTTTCAATCTTGAATGGGATTGATGTATCTTTTTCCCTTCCCTTTTCTCAATCTATATGTGTTTTTCAATCTATAGACAGTGGGTCTTTTTTATAAAAAAATTCAGTTTGACCATCTCTGCTTTCAGTAGAAGTGTTTAATCCACTCACATTTAATATAATCATTGATTTATGATTTATCTTGTTTTCTATATGGCTCATGATTTTTTTTTTTTTTTTTTTGCATGTGGACCATTTTAATTCCTACCTTAAAAAAGCTATATTCCTTAATTTTTAATGGTTCCTCTAGGGATTAAATTATGCACCCGAATTCATCACAGATACTTCAGTTTAATACTGTATCACTTTCCTACAGCTATTGTAACAAAGTAGCACAAACTGGGTGGCTTAAAACAACGGAAGTGTGCTCTCTTACAGTTCTGAGATCACTACTCTTACTGCTCAGTGTGGGGCTTCACTGCGCTCCACACAGATCAAGTGAGCCCTCCAAAGGCACAGCTGCTAGTTTTCACACCTCGCCCAATTCTGGCAGAACTACCTCGACACCTGTTGTGGGGGAGGAGAGAATCAAGGGAGCAGCCCCAGGCAACAAAGCCAGACTCCCATTGTTCTTACCCAGAATTCAGTGGTTTTTCATGGATAACCACTACTGATTTGTTGTGTACTGTTGGTCCATTTACAGAGCCCTAAAATTGTTGTTCTTGATTCTTTTGTCCAGTGTTGTGCTTGCTTTTTTGAGGAGAGAATTTGTTGAGCTCCTTCCTCAGTCTGCCATACCGGATGTCAAAATCTATTTAAATAAATTATTGCAATATAATTCTTATACCATACATGTCACCCATTTAAAGTATACAACTCAAGGGACTTCCGGCCAAGATGGAGGCATAGGCAGATGCACTGTGCCTCTTCTCACAACCAAATTAAGGACAACAAAGATTTAGAAATAAGAAAACAACCAGAACTCAGAAAATCAAACTGTTTGGAAGTCCAACAACGATTCATCCAGACCAGTAAGAGGGGCGGAGTCGCGGCAGGAAAAAGAGGAGGTGAGGACGGGCACACAGGCAGCAGCGGCTGGCAGCCCCCAGGGGCACAGGCGTCGACTAGCAGACCCCGGGCACGGGGCGGCAACTGTGCAGAACCAGCGAGGCCGCACAAGGCAGCTGGCTGACCGGGTGGTCCCACATTCACGTGCAGATAATCCAGGCAAAGGGGAAGCGGTGAAAGGGACTGGAATCTGAGAGTGAGTAAAGCAACCGCCATTATCTCCTCTCAGACCCGCCCCCACATACAGCGTCACTACCCAGTGATTGGGCTGTCCCGCCCTGGGGAACACCTGAGGCTCCACCCCTCACTATGTAACAGCCATGACTAGACAAAACAAACAAACAAACAAACAAACAAAAAACCCAGAAATGAAAATGGCTCAAACCGGAGAACAAATCAAAGCCCCAGAGCCAATTTATCTAAGCGATGAAGAGATTGCCAACCTATCAGATGCACAATTCAAAACCCTGGTGATCAG
>PVKU01008727.1:0-70308 GCA_004027475.1 Anoura caudifer | reverse complement strand
TTTGTATACCAACAATGAAGCAGTAGAAGCAGAAATCAAGAAAAAAATCCCATTCAATATAGCAAAAAGAAAATTAAAAAACTTAGGAATAAACCTAAGCAAGGAGATAAAAGACCTGTATACAGAAAACTACACAACACTGAAGAAAGAAATCAAGGAAGACACAAACAAATGGAAACATATACCATGTTCATGGATTGGAAGAATTAACACCATCAAAATGTCCATACTATGCAAAGCAATTTACAGATTCAATGCAATACCTATTACAGTATCAATGGCATATTTCACAGACGTAGAACAAACACTTCAAAAATTTATATGGAACCATAAATGACCCCAAATAACTGCTGCAATTTTGAGAAAGAAGAGCAAAGTAGGAGGGATCACAATACCTGATACCAAGCTGTATTACAAGGCCACTGTACTCTAAACAGCCTGGTACTGGCACAAAAACAGGCTCATGAACCAGTGGAAAACAGAGAGGCCAGAAATAAACCCAAGTCTCCATGCTCAATTAATATTTGACAAAGGGGGCAGCAACACAAAATGGAGTAAAAATAGCCTCTTCAACAAGTGGTGTTGGGAGAACTGGAAAGCTACGTGCAAAAAAAAAAAAAAAAATGAAACTCGAGCACCAACTTACACCATACACAAAAATAAATTCAAGGTGGATAAAAGATTTAAATATGAGCTGTGACACCTTTAAAGTCCTAGAGGAGAACATAGGCAGGAACATCTCAGATATTTCATGCAGCAACATTTTTACTGATATGTCCCCTAAAGCAAGGGACATAAAGGAAAGAATAAACAAATGGGATCTCATCAAAACAAAATTCTTCTGCACAGCTAAAGAAAGTAGTATGAAAATAAAAAGAGAACCAACTGTATGGGGAAACATATTTGCCAATGATACCTCAGACAAGGGTTTAATCTCCAAAATATATAAAGAACTTACATGACTCCACTCTAAGAAGACAAGCAACCCAATTAAAAAATGGGCAGAAGACGTGAACAGACACTTTTCTGAGGAGGACATTCAGAGGATCCAGAGACAGATGAAAAGATGCTCAGTATCCCTAGCTATCAGAGAGATGCAAATTAAAACCACAATGAGATACCACTTCACACTGGTCAGAATGGTTATCATAAACAAAGCAACAAACAAGAAGTGTTGCAGAGGTTGTGGAGAAAAGGGGACTCTAGTGCCTTGTTGGTGGGATTGCAGACTGGTACAACTACTATGGAAAATAGTATGGATTTTTCTATGAAAACTGAAAATGGATCTACCTTTTGACCCAGCAATCCCACTGCTAGTATTATATCCTAAGAACCCTGAAACACCAATCCAAAAGAATTTATGCATCCGTATGTTCATAGCAGCACAATTTACAATAGCCAAGTGTTAGAAGCAACCTAGGTGCCCATCAGTAAATGAATGGATCAAGAAACTATGGTACATTTACACAATGGAATTCTATGCAGCAGAAAGAAAGAAGGAGCTCCTACCCTTCCCAACAGCATGGATGGAACTGGAGAGCATTATGCTAAGTGAAATAAGCCAGGTGGTAAAAGAAAAATACCATATGGTCTCACCTTTAACAGGAACCTAATCAACAAAAGAAACAAAGTAGCAAAATGTAGCCAAAGACACTGAAACTGAGAACAGGTTGATAGTCACCAGAGTGGAGAGGGGAGGGAATTTCAGGGGAAAAGGGGAAGGGTTTACAGGAATAAGTATAAAGGATACATGGACAAATCTAGGGGAATGGAAATAGGAGGGAGGTGGGGAGGGCTGGGGCAGGGGGCTGGGATGGGAATGAAAGACAGAAAACTGTATAAGAACAATAATTAAAATTAAAAATAAATTGGCATCAATGAAAAAAATACTTTTTGTTGATCCAATGTGAAAATATATTTAACCTTTAAAAGATGTCCTTTAAATTGTACCTTGGAACTCTGTGATATTGATATTGACTTATCTTTATTCTGAAAGGAAGGTGTTTATATTCTTAGGAATTAAAACCTAAAAAGCAAAAAAAAAAAAAAAAAAAAGAAAAGAAAGAAATGTTTATGAGGCGTTTGAGATGGGAAGGTCAAGAACTCTTGTGTGTTTGCATATGGATGTCTGTCTGTGGATTTTATGGAACAGGATAAAAACAAATATTCACTCATACTCAGCCCAATTTACCCTGCGCAAATCTAGTATTTCCCAAAGGCCTTTATTGCTCATACTTGTTTTTGCTAAGTCTCCCTTTAATTAGGAGCAAACCCTCTGCAAATCTTGTCTCCTTTACACCACCATTATTAAGATGAGATCTTAGTTAATTTGTGAAGTCAATGAACAGAAGGCCACACTTCTGGTGTCTCGGTTCTGTGTCCTTTCTGCTTCTGCACTATGAATTCTTCCTCACTCTAAATCAAACCTTGTACTTATACTACACTGTTTATGGCAGTCTATTGTGTTTCACCTGTGACTTCCTGCATCCCTTAAAGTAAAGGGACAAACTCTAATGGAGAAACTGGAGATAACAGTAAGTGGAAGAGTATTGTTTGGCAACTTAAAGAATTCCTTTTACCCAAATATCCCACTTGAGGAGGCTACTACTGAGTACTCATCAAGTTTAGTTGACTCTGAAGCTGGCCTTCCCGTTTTTCTCTTTCATCCCATTCTTTATTATGAACTTTATCTCCCTGCTAGTGAATTACATAGCTCCGTTCTCCTCACCATAAGCTGAGAAAGTATGCCCAAATAGATATGTCAGTTTTGTTGAGTGAAAGTAAACTTGCATTATCAGCTGAAAGGAAATTTAGAAGACCATCTGGTGTAGATTTGCTTAATGTCTGGGAAAGCAGAATAGGCAAGCTCTCTGATCCTCAACTATCTATATAAGGCTTGATATAAAAAAATGAAAACAACTAAAAGCAACTGGAGTTTAGATTAAGGGGGATACCACAGTGCATGTGCATAAATCCTTTGTGTCTCTGTTTGTTATCTACATAATTATTCTGATATGGACTACATAAAATCTAACTTCAGGGGGTTCCAGTCATCTCAAAGTTGCTCTGTGGACTGATGCCCACTTAATAGATGTCATGTGATGATTGATCATGCCTGTTAATTGGGTTACTGGCATAACTTCCTCACTTAGCTTTTAATCCCCTTAAAATCAGTAATTCCCAACACTGATCACAGGACTGAGTCTCCTGGTCAATCAAGAGATGAGTAGCTTGGGTGCAAGCAGGCACTTTATGGGCATCGGGGGGAAAGAGAGCTAATTATATATCTCAACCAAAGAAAGAACATACTGGCCAATTCTGGTTGTTGGGGGTGGGGAAGGCTTTATGCATGATTTTAGAAAGACACCACTTAAAAGTTAGAGAAAGACTTCCGGCCATGATGGAGGCATAGCTGGACACACTGTGCCTCCTCTCACAACCAAGATTAAGGACAACAAAAATATAGAACCAAAAAAAAAAAAGAAGAAGAAGAAACCCAACCAGGACAGAGAGAAAATTGAATTGTGCAGGAGTCCGACAACAACAATTCACCCAGACCGGTATGAGGGGCAGAGTCAGCAGCCAGGGGAGTCCACAGCTGGCAGATTCAGATCCTGGCAGGATAAGCCAGTGGTGGTCCCTGGTGCACAGTCACTCCAGGTGCACAGGCAGTGGTGTTGCCTAATGCGAGGAGGCCAAGCAGGGCTCACAAGGCAGTGGACCACGGACACACATTAATGCACAGATAAACCAGGTGAAAACGGGCAGCAAGACAGACTGTGTGATGCAGGGCCCCAGCACTGGGAAGTGAAGCCTAAAAGCACCCATTGAAAATACTTGTAGGGGCTGAGGTGCCAGGAGGGAGTCCCAGCCTCACAGGAGAGGTCGCTGGGGAGACCCACAGGATCCTGGAGCATGTGCAGATCCACCCACCCGGGAATCAGCACCAGAGGGGTCCAGTATGCTTGGGGGAAGTGGCGGAAGTGACTGAAATCTGGCAGAGAGTGGAGCAAGTGCCATTGTTCCCTCCCTGACCCCGCCCCCACATCCAGCATCACAACCCAGTGACTGGGTTGCCTCGCCTTGGTGAATGCCTAAAGCTCCACCTCTCACTAATTAACAGCTGCAACCAGACAAAAACAACAACAACAACAAAAAAACAAGGATGGCTCAAAAGGGAGAACAGTCCAGGGCCCTGGAGCTAATTCATCTGAGTGACCAGGAGGTGGTCAACCTATCAGATGCAGAGCTCATAATGCTGGTAGCCAACCTATCAGAAGCACAGTTCAAAGCTCTGGTGATTAGGAAGCTCACAGAATTGGTTGATTTTGGTCACAAATTAGAGGAACAAATGGAGGCTACAATAAGTGAAATGAAGAAAAACGCACAGGGAACCAATAGTGATGGGAGGAGAACTGGGACTCAAATCAATGGAGTGGACCAGAAGGAAGAAAGAAACAACCAAACAGAAAAGAATGAAGAAACAAGAATTTAAAAGCATGATGAGAAGCTTAGGAACCTCCAGGACATCTTTAAACATTCCAATGCCCAGAATTATAGGGGTAGAAGAAAGGGAAGAAGAAGAGCAACAAGTGGAAAAGTTATTTGAACAAATAATAAAGGAGAACTTCCCCAATCTGGCAAAGGAAATAGACTTCCAGGAAGTCCAGGAAGCTCAGAAAGTCCCAAAGAAGGTGGACCCAAGGAGGAACACACCAAGGCACATCATAATTATATTAGCCAAGATTAAAATGAAGGAGAGAATTCCAGAAGCAGCAAGGGATAAAGGCAGAGTCATCTACAAAGGAGTTCCCATCAGACTATCAGTGGATTTCTCAAAAGAGATCTTACAAGCAAGAAGGGGCTGGAAAGAAGTATTCCCAGTCAGGAAAGTCAAGGACCTACATCCAAGATTGCTCTATCCAGTGAAGCTGTCATTTAGAATGGAAGGGAAGATAAAGTGCTTCTCAGATAAGGTCAAGTTAAAGGAGTTCATCATCACGAAACCCTTATTATATGAAATGTTAAAGGGACTTACCTAAGAAAAAGAAGATAAAAAATAGGACAGTTAAAAGACAGCAAATTCACAGATATTAACAACCACACCTAAAACAAAAGCAAACTAAGCAAACAGGTAGACCAGGAGCAGGAACATAGAAATGGAGATCACATGTAGGGTTTGCAACAGGGGAGTGGGAGGAGGAGAGAGGGAGAAAAGGTACAGAGAATAAGTGGCATTGATGGTGGGTAGAAAATAGACAGGGGGAGAGCAAGAATAGTGTGGGAAAAGTAGAAGCTAAAGAACTTCCGAAACATGGACATGAACTAAAGGGGGGAATGTTGGTGGGATGGGGTGTGAAGGGTGGAGGGGAATGATGGGGGAGAAATGGGACAACTGTAATAGCATAATCAATAAAATATAATTTGAAAAAAAAGTTAGAGGAAGAAGGGATACATATCAGCCCTAGTATGTCTTCTTCTCAGGTCCAATTTATTCTAAATAGAACCCAATGGACACAATTAAGAAGATGACCTTTCACCCTGCTACCCCTCCTTCAGAAAGGGATGAACTTTGATTCAGTTCCCAAAAGTGGGTGTATTTTGCATTGAACATCCATATCCTGAGCTTTGCTTTGTACACAGCAGTTTACATTGTAGCTTGTGCCTATGGAGTAGTAGTAAAATGAATTGATTGAGCTGGAATTTGATCTCAGAAAATATTTGCTTGCATTCCATTAAGCTAAAGGCTTTTCTTTAGAAAAGTGACTTATCTGAAAACATTCTTCAGCATTCTCCATTTTGAGAAAGCAAGGTCATGTCAAACTTCTTAACATTTCTGAGCTTTGGGGTGAAGTATGTATAATGGCTACCAGCAAAGAGAAAAGGGGGGGGTGGAAAGTGGGGGTGAGTTTATATCAAAGATGAAAGATCTTGATCTGATTGCAAAGGACTGTGACTTTCTCTGCTTGCCAGAATGCTGACACTTTTTGATTCTGATACTGCTGGAAAGCTGTCAAAGATAATATTAAATGTAAGCTTTTGCCTAGAGGATACAGAGGGGTCAAAGGTATAGTCCTGAGGGCAACAGAGAACACACTTTTCCCTTGAAGAAAAAAAGTTCTCTTCACTTAATTCTGTGGTCTAAAAACTGCTTGGGAAAAAACACTCAAAGTAGAATGTGCAAAACTTACAAGGTAAATAAGAATTTTCATGTGCCCCCATACTAAAAAAAAAAGACACACATGATAACACCATCAAGATCAACACACTTTGATTAGTTGTTTTCTTTCAATTGAGTTTTTCCAGTAAGGACATGAGAATGGATTCAGCAGTATGAAAGAGGGTTACAGGCTAATGTTTTACCTTGTTCAGGCTTTCAGCTCCAGGAAGAGTGGCTGAAACTTGCCTGAGTTGCAAGGAAATTAGGTTGTCTGAGTGACCAGAGTTCTAGTGTGTATCTTGGAATTGTTAAATATGAGAGCCAAAATTTAATGATGGTTTCAATTTCTTCATTGTACAAATGAGAAACTGAAGTCCGGAGAGAGAAAATGGTTTGCCCAGTGGTAGGTCCTAACCTGATCATGACCACACCCCTTTTCTTGTATTAACTTTTGATATGAATGAAAAATGACATTTCTATTATGCTTTGTGAATAAATATCCATTTTGGCATTGAGTAAAAGTTAAAATCCAACAGGAAATCTTTTTTTTTTGGCATTTTTTATTAATGTTCAAATACAGTTGTCTCCATTTTCCCACCACCACTTTCCCCACCCTACCCATGCCTACTTCCTACCCTCAATCCTCCCCCCTCTCGGCTCCATCCAGGGTCCCTCATACATGTTCATTTATGTCCCTTTCACTTCTTTCCCATATTACCAACAGGAAATCTTGATGAATACCCCTTGTAGCTTTGTCTTCAAGACTTCTGTGATTTCCTTTAATACCTTTGCATGTTGGTGCCATCTATTCCACAAACAATTTTGTGTATTAGAGAATATCTTCTTTTCCTCAAATCTAGCTAGAACTCCCATTTGGTATTGGGGTTCACTCTAAAGTACACAAACTTTGAAGCTCATGGTTTGGTTCATTCTGCCTAATCACACAGTCATTGTCTGGGGCACAGTCTGCACTAGCACCTTCAATCTCTAGTGATTTACCTTGGCTGCCCTCCACAGGTGGAAAAGCCTCATCCTCTCCCGAAAAACTCTCATTCCTTCAGGCTCAGTTCCAAACAAATGTCACCAAACAGATCACACCAATTGAGATGGTGGGAAATGAAGGTTCCAAGCTCTCATACCTATTCTCAATTAGCCTGAGAATTTTAGCCTACAGAAGGTGGCCACTATCTCTCAGGAGTTATGGTTATATGCACCCTTTGAACCATTGTTGGAATAAGATTCTTCTTTAGTATTGTTATATATAAATTTTTCATCCCTTGGATTTTAAATTGAACTGCTTTTTCTTACACTGTCAAGTTTGGGATAGGAGTATAAACTGATATTTATTGAATGCCTCTTTGGGCTGTGCATTATGCTAAGCATTTAGATACATTATCACATTTAATTCTCCCAACAATCCTAACTGTATGTAGTTATTCCCAATTAATAGATGAGGAAATTAAGCCCCCCAGAGGGACATGTTTATGAATAAAGGCACATAAGTAGTATATTTTGGAGCTAGGATCTACATCCAGATCTGATTTCCAAGCTCATACTCGTCTTTGTCTTTATCACTGGCTAAAATTACTCTGGTATGTGCAGTTGCCTAGGAAAGATGGCATCGTATATTTTTCTATGTGTTTCTCAATGACAGGGAAGGATCTAGAACATGGTGTTGTCTCACTACCTGAAAACACCCCAGGATTTTTCTGGCCCACTAGGATGCATTTTGTGCAATCAACTATAAGTGAATGCTTGATAGAAACATAGTCAGGGTTTTCTGGATAATGGCATATCTCTCATCAGTTAATCACTATCTCTGGAGTTGAGCTGGAATTACTAGACTGGGCAAGTTTTATCATTGCTTGTGTCCTTATGTATTTCTCACATTGTTGTGGATGCCTCTTGACTCCAAAGCAGCTGTTTTTTTTTTTCTTTTGACTTCCCTATTTCTGTCAAATTTCCTAGTTATCAAATCTGAACTTTGTCTTTGACTCTTCCATTGCTTTAAGCAAACATGAAGTCAAATTAATCCACCATTTCTGTGTCTTTCTCTTTCTTTGCATTCCCATTACTATCAGCTATTTTAAATTTATTATTGGTATTTGCTTGGGCTACTGCATCAGTCCTTTCTCTTCCATCCCAGCTTCTCACAAATGCCATGTTTAGCTTTGTCACACTTTTCATTATGTAATAGTCATGCTCATTCTTCAAAAGTTTTTTTATTTGCCCATAGGATAAAATTCAAAGGATGTGGCAGATCCTTCTGCATGTCATGGGCCCAGCTCCCACTCGGAGATGCACAGGACCCACGCCCACAGATAGGTTCTCTCATGGGTAGTTAGATTTGCAATATACCTAGGTTGTTTTTAGACTTGCTCTTTGCTAAATCCTCCTCACCCTGCAAGTACCTTGCAGAGCCCAGTGTAACTGGCTGCCTATTCATTTGCTAATATCCTTCTTCTGTGATTTAATGAGGGGCATTGGTTCCATTGCTGTAACCGGGATAGTGAAGCAGAATCATCTTGGAATGTGAGGATATAATTAGAATAAAGGCCTGTCATGGTGGAGGCTGTGGCTTTTGCTCCTCTTGAGAGAAAAGCCATGCTGTCATCCTTATTCCTCCACCAGACTGGGTAGTCTGTGTGTATGTTTTATTTCATCCATAATGATGCGGACACTGCTGGCTGGTGTCCGTATCAAAAGGAGGTAATATAAATGTTTCAAATTGCTTAGAACCTAGGATTTATCTTCAAGGAAAGTCTTGAGGGGCTTATTAAACTGGGTAAGCTTATGGTTGGTTGTTCCTTTCCAGTTCTGGAACTTGGTTTCTTCAATATTCTATTTTGAGGGGTCCCTTAAGGATTACATAAATAGGTACTGTCAGATAGGGTTTGGAGGGTGTATCAAGTACATTCTATTCAGATAACAGGCAAATGGAGGCCAGGGCTTAAAGAAAAAGTAGGATAATATGAAAGAGGAAAAGATAGAGAAAACATCTTTCTAAAAGTTTTTGCTCACCCTCATTGTTCATAATTAGTTTTTCACTTGGGAATTGACACTTTGTCTACATGTATGGGCATAAAGCAAAAAGATTTAGATAAGGTCAGCCCTGCCATTTGGCCCAGCCTCATTTACCACCAATGGTACAGATTACTAAGAAGGCTGGTTGGGCAAGACAAAGAAAAAGCCTAGATCCATGGACTAGAAGGAAGCTAATTGTTCCTGGCAGCCATCAAAGTCATGGCCTTGGCTTAATTCAACCAGAGGATATACCCAACTGAGCTTACTAGTTGTAAAGGACAAACAACCATATGGCTATGACTGAATTTAAGACTGCTTCATCAATATAGAATCTGGAAGGTTTACAGAGTGAGAACCCTGAGTCACTTAGAGTTAAAATGCCTATTACAGGCATGGACTACTGGGAAACTACACTGGCTAGGAATTTACTTGTATAAAATGAATCTAATTAGGATGATGTAGCTAGTCATCATAATGACTGGGTTAGTGGAGGGACTAGCTGACCATGCCCAAAAAGCTTCTGTGCTCATTCATGCAAAATACTTAGTGACAGAACTTAAAATGGCTAAGTGAGTTCTTCTTAGAAATATGATCCCACTGGCCAATGTGCTATGTCTTATGAATCATTTTGAAGGAAAGGTGGAGTTGCAGGGTCCTGTGCAGATGGAAGTATTTATTAAGCTCTTCAGGAAAATTAAGTAAACAATTTAGGGTAGCAGGAGCAGGGGACAAGAAAGAAACAATTAATGACAAATATTTCTTTAGTTGGGAAACCTCACTAAAGAAATGAGCCAGTTCAGCAATATTTGTTTCCATGCAGTCCCTGGGAAGTGTAGGTGTGGGGCTATCATGAATTCTTAAATAGGTCTACTTTTAAAACCATATTAAATTTGCCAATGCATTTTAAAACACTGTTCTAAAACCCCCCAGATCATAAAACATGTTTATATTTTGGATCAAAGCCACATAATCATAATGGTCTGGAATCTTAGGGAAATGTTCCCATCTGCGATGTTTAGCTCTGCAAATAATGCAACAGCGCATCCTCTAAACCAAGTATAAATGTTCTTTAAGGTTTGTTTTGAGCAAAGAACACAATCAACAGCAATGCAAAAGAGAAAAGTTTCAGGAATTATTGTAGGAGGGAAACAAGACAGTGAATTTCTCCAGCAAATTTATACTTTTAACAACCCCAAACGTTATACACCTTGCACCACAGAAGGGAAATGACATACTCTGTCCAACACAGCTCTGATGTGCTAATGACATCTGGGGTCTCCTTAAGGGGTACATTGCTCTCCACTGTGGAGATAGATAGTGAAAAAGGCGTAATTTTTTTTTATAACCTTAAAGCTATGGCAATTGCCCAGCTTAGCTGGCCCCACTTGGATAGAAGATTGCTTTCTTTTTTTCCAGCATGAAATAAATGGATTGTGCCTTGGATGATGTGGCTGCTTTCGTTGTCTTAACCACCGATGCATATCACAGCATGAGTGATGTGGCAGCAGCAGCTATCCAGAGCTGCTGTGAAAGTGGATTCGATGAATGAAGTGGCTGGACTCAAAATGCGTTTGGCCTGCATGATTGGCTTCAGGAAGCACAGCAAGTGCCCAGGAAGGCTTATTCAAGTAACCCAGATTCCAAGAAAGATAGTCTATGCCAAGGTCCACATTTGCCACACCCTCTCCACAGCTCTGGTTACACTAAAGAATTATTTTAGCTTCTGTATAAAAGGATACTATTGTGAATTGCTAAGAAGAGAGGTTGATGTGTCACAATTTCTCACTCTCAGCAGTGCAGCTGTATTTAACTCATTCAGAAAGATGGAGTTGTTTTTGCTACTTTAAGTGTGGCCCCTGGATTAACTTATCAATTATAGAAGAAGACCCTTCTGATGCTGTACCAGACACTTTTGCTACTTAAGGTATGGTCAATGAACCAGTGACATCAGCATTGTCAATGCTGCTTGTTGGAAATGCAGACTGTCAGGTTCCACCCCAGACTTAAATGAAACCCCCCTGCATTTAAAAAGGCTCCCCAGGCAATTTATAGTACATCAGAATTTAAGAAGCACTAGTCTGGTCATTACAATATATCTACTGAGAACCACTTAACACAGATTGTCTGGTTAACACAGTGGGTGATTCAGAAGGATGGAAAGATCAGGCTTCAGTAGATGGATGGGAAGTCATCAATGTAAGGCTAGGAGGGGACCAGGGATGAATAAACAAAATGGGGAGTGACTCAATTGCTCAACCTAGGCCCGGGACAAGCTTCTAGACAACATGCTGAGCTATTTATGCTGGTGGTTCTATGACATACTGAGTAGCAAGTCAGGATGTTAAGCTACTGGGGATATCCCAAAGCTTCAGTCAAGACAGACTCATGAAAAATTCTAACATTACTGGGCTGGAAAAAACTCTTTAATACTCAGTCAAAATGGGCAGCCTAACCATATATATTATTCTGTTGTCTTGCTTCTCCCATAAGCCATAGGAGTTCATAAGGAACAGTAGCCAAACAATACTTGTCAAAGAAACTATATCATAGTGGCTCCCATACAGGTATGCAGGGCTGCATGTAGGGAAGACCTTGGACTAGATCCTGTAGTAAGGAGAAACTAAAAATCCAAATGACTGTACCCAGTCCTGTCTGCCTAAGCAGCATGGAGACTGTAGATAGCTGATGGGAAACTCAAATCTGCTCAGATATGGAAAATGGGCAGTTAAAACCACAAGAGGAAGAACTGCAGTATGGTTACCACTCAGTTGTATCTCTGTCCTACATGAAATTCTACTATTTGATTCCAGTTTTTGAAATGCTCTATAAATTTTGCCTCCAGTGGTTTTTGCCAGAGAATAAATTCCATAAATCCCACATTGAATTTTACCAACTTGAAGCCATGTAGTTCTTTGTTCTTCTTGAACCAACCATAAGCCAATGTGACAATACAAAGAGAAATACTATCCTATTAGTATGTGCCTTCCCCTACACATCCCAATCCCAATTTTGTCAGCAAGTTCTATGTAGAACTGACGGAATATTTACCTTGATGAAAGTCTGAAGTTGGCTTTCAAGGTACCCCAAGGTCGTTTTAAAGGGTGAAGGTACTGTGAGAACTTTATTCTGATTTTGCTTCAATGGTGGCTACATTGGAGATGAAAGGCTTATAAACTATTTCCTGTCCCTAGGCCTGACAGTCCCCTGTGCCATTTTAATTTGAGCTTTTTGGATTGGACTAGAATGAATGAGCAGGGGAGGTTAATTATCCTAATTAGAAAAGAAGTAAAGTGATGGCTCTTCTAGGTCAGACACTTGGACAAATGTCCCCTGGCTCCATGCTTTGGGCATTAACATGCCACTTGAATGCCAGAGGATACACAAAATATCCTCCCCAAACTTCTGCCAAAGCCCCAGAGCAAAGCAGAGTATAATTCTTTTCAGGAAATAGTGTGTGATCAGCCTGAACCCCAGGGGCAGAGGGAGGGTTATCTAGAGGTAGCAGATATGTGGGCACAGCAGGGTGGGTGTTGGTCCAACCCCAAGATTCCCTACTCTGTAGTGCCAAGAGCTTGAAGAAATACTGCTGTGGTGACCATTTGCAAAGACATGCACCATTCTCTGAGTCTCTTGATATCCTATCTTCAGCTGGTTGAGGATATTGCTATCTTTATGGAAGGGAAATTCTTCTGGTATTTTTAATTTTTATTTATTTATTTTGAGAGAGAGGGGTGGGATGGAGAAGGAGAGAGAGAAACATCAATGTGTGGTTGCCTTTTGTGCACCTCCTGCTGAGAATGTGGCCAGCAACCCAGGCATGTGCCCTGACTGGGAATTGAACCAGCAACCCTTTGTTTCACAGGCCAGTACTCAATCCACTGAACTACATCAGCCAGGGCAAATTCTTGTGGTATTCCACTGGTACTTTTTGGATACTATTTTGTTGTTGGATTTATTGATTCTTAGATGTAACACTTTCCTCTTCCTCTTTTTCCATCCACCATCTATCCTCTGAATAGATCAACCCTGCTCCTAATCTGGAACATGCTTTAGATGATGCATGTGAAATTTCTCAGCACAGTGTTTGGCACATAGTAGGTGTTCACTAAATGTTAGTTTGCCCTTCTTCCTACTAGAAAAGAGTGTGTCTGACACAGCCTCAAAAGTCAGTTGTTCTGATCTGAGTCTTGTATTTGATGTATGATATCTAGTCAATTTGTGATTTGGTGACATAAAGGGAAGTAGAAAGCTTCAGATAAAGCTAGAATAGCAACTGTAAAATATTAAAGATCAAACTGGCCAATTAGCTAGACATACCCAACAGATATGTCTAGTACTTGCCTTTGAATTATCCACATACCCAAGGGATGAATAAAAAAAGAAATTAAGCTCCATCTTTCAAAACAGGCCTCAGATTGTTGAATGATCAATCTGTGGATCTATTACAGTTTGCCTTATTCATACAGAATGGTCCAAGAGCATTAACATCAATGACTCCTAACACAGTGATAGAGGTCTCAATGGACCATTTAGTCTATCCATTCCTGCTTCCCTCAGGCTCCCATCTCCAGCCATCTCATTTAGTTGCTTTTTAAAATTAACTCTTCTTGATTATTTGCAACAAGAACAAGGAACCAAAATGTGAATAGTACCAAATAATGGGTGGGGTTAAATTTATTTGTGTTTAATTTTGGACTCTTTTTTAAATACTTCATCATTGAATATGTGTTTGCATAATATGGGAGTGAATTTAAATATAAAGGCCTGGTGCTTTTATATTTATCTTACACGTATCTCTGGTGCACTTTGTACTCACAACTCTCTCCATGCTCATCTGTTAGACTTTACAAAATATTAACCCACGGAGAATTGCCCTCTGCCAAATTTTCCCTAGTACAGAGAAAGTGGATGCCAGTTTTAAAAGATGAATGGAAAGTAAATAGAGGATGTTTAAGATATTGGGGGTAAAAGCAATTAAGAAAAATAGATACTAAAGGTCAAACTCAAAAGGAGTATTGGTATTGTGGATAACTAAACCCTATAATTGGGCAAGGATAGTAAACAATACAAGCCTTGAGAAGTCTTTCCCTGTTTATTTTTGGTATAAGAAGTATCTTTAATGGAATAAGATCTATGTAGAAAGTCTATATGTGGGATGAGAGTAAAAGGCAAAAAACTGTACTTGAACAACTAAAAAACAAATCTAGACAAATATACTTGAACAACAATTAAAATAAATAAATTATTAATATGAACTAAAATATATGTTGGGATATATAACTTATACAGACAATATAGTGCTCATGCAGCCTTTTTTCTGATTTTTTGGTCTTGTTTTATATTCTTCATTCTGTTAGTTCCTAAGTCTTGGCATCACACCCTTTAGTAAATGGAACAAGTTACCCTCCAGTAGTCAGAATTGGCAACAGAGATTTACTTTGTGTTTGTGTGGATGTAGGTTCAAAATCAGGTCATCTGGTATAAACTTAATTTGAAAGTAAATTTTTCTTAGACTCTTAGAGGCCTAAGTCTCAAGTTTGGTGACTGTGCCTCATGAGAGCTTTTAGAGCAGGTTTTTCTTGTGAGAGGAAGTATGCAGGTGCTAGATTTATTTTGAGGGTGAGTTATATCCTCAGAAATACTTAACATTATAGCACTTCCAAGGTTTTCTTTTCTAGCATTGAAGCTTTATATTATCACCATTTGGAAGAGGGAGGATCAGAAGTGCATTTTGAACATGCTGAGAGTTGGCAGAGAAAATCTTAAGAAGACATGGAATTTTTGATAAGACTGCCAACAAATTCCAAGATTGCCTGCAGCATCATTGACAGTAATATCATCTCTTTATTTACTTTTATCTGATTTATTTCAAGACTCTCTTCTTGCCTTTCAATTAATAATACAAACAATTTCAAACTAGCTCCAGGCCAGTGTACCCTCTCAGAAGCAATTGACAAACTTTTCTTCATTTAATTCCTTATTTAATAATCTTATTCTGGTCAGATGGACTTCTGTTCTTATTATACATGGGAGTTGGCTTCATCAACCCTCTTGAGGACAATCATCAAAGGGACTCTGCTAGCCTTTCACAGATGGAATCAGGAAAACCTCTACTCTTAGTCAACTTGGGCTAATAGCCCTGAGACTGCCTCCCTGGTCTTTGGTACCTAAAGACACTGAATGAGACAGGGAGCCTTGGAGGAATTATTTTTCTCTGAGGTAGGGCCTGCTATAATTATGACATATAATAATGACAAAAATCTAGAGGCCATGCAAGAGATCATAGAGATGATGACATAATCGTAGAACATCAGAATGGAAACGGACCTCAGGTATCATCTAATCTAATCTTTTTATTTTATGTATGTACACACTGAAGTCCAGAGCAGAATGTGGCAAGCTCAGAGAACTGTAAAGGAAGGGGAGGGGAACAGTGCCTTCCAAGAACATGTGTGGAATTTTTTAGGTACTTGAGTGCCTAACAGAAAGGTCTTATTGTTATTCAAATGCTATTGAAAATATCTCTCTAACACATGTAAGTCTAAGTTTTTCTCTATAAATATAACCAAGTGAATATATTTGTTGCTCAAAGATCTTGCAGTATTTCAGGGTCATCATTCTGAATATAGGTGTTCATTGTTTAGAATTGTAGGAGTTGAAAATGGAAGCAGTTTGTCAAATGCATACTGACCCTGGAGCAGGCCAATAAATTGTCACTTTTATTAAATATTTGATATCACCTGCTCTTTAAAAAAATAACTTCCTTCTCTCCTAAGAAATCTGGGTAGAAATTACGGCTCTTTGAAGGTTGTGACCTATCATACACTGATTAATTAACTGAGATTTTACTATAAAAAGATAGCTGAATGTTATTTTGGAATCTGAAACTAGGGCAGATGCATGGTATGTCTTCATTGGATTCTGGCACTTAGCACTAAAACTGGAGTCTTTTGGGTTGTTGGATGTCCTCCCCACAAAGGAAGTACCTGAAGCAATCCAGGATGCTCCTGGGGCATGGAAGATGGAAGTCAGGGTGGAGTAATTGAGATTGTGAGGCTAAAGAACATGGCCTTGTTGCAAAGAATGGCACTGGACCAGTACAGTCTGTGGCTGAAATAAGTAACTGCACAGCATGAAACATAGAGAAAATCTGGGGGGAAAAAGAGGGACTTTCACCCCTACTGCCTTCCCAGATACCTATTTCCTTGAAATGTTTAAATAGTAAAGTATGTGATTCTCATAAATGGATGACAGATGACTCCCAGTGGATATCATACTGGATGAATTATACATTTTAATTCACCTTAATCCTTTCCTGTAAACAGTACATTGTTACCCAATGTAATGACAAATATTCCTTGGAAGTGTCCTTTTATTCCTCTCGATAGTCCCTGACTAGGGAGAACTAAGCCTTCTTACTAAGATCAAAGTACTTCTCTGAAAACCGCTGTGTGGTTTTTATGACTTGTTTGGTTGGTCAAATGACAAGCCTAGGTCTTGCATTTTATTCTCAAAATATAAGCAATAATATGGAAATTTGAGGCTGGTCATGAACAGCCACTCATTTAACAAGTCTTCATTAAAATCCCTGTTAATACAAAGCTTTGTACTAGCAGTTAGTATGGACAATATGAAGATGAGTTTAAGGTGTGGATTGTCAACTTTGGTAAAAACTTTCACTTTCTGCTCTAGTGAATTAAGTGGACTTTGCATGTCCAAATTGAAATTTGAAAGGAAACTAATATAATTATTTACTTGTGTGCAAGAATGAGAAATGTCAATTAAGACCACTTAGATTTGTTGATTGTACTTAACACTGTATCCCACTATTTATTATTGTAGTAATTATTTATGTTAAAGTAATTTCTGTAGGAACACAGTGTAATTTATCTTAAATCCAAGTTAAATGATATGAATATTTTAGCCTCTTGAATAAATAGCAGGAGATACAGGCTTTCACATGGTTTGTGGAGGTAGGGTAGGAGATGGGGATGGGGGGAGATGGACTGGTTGATTCATGAGCATAGGGTTACAATATCCTAAACATTTATTTACACACTATTATCAAAGTAAATTAAGTAGCAGCAGCACAGGCTAGAAACAATGTAGTAAGAACACTGGGCTGGAAAGTCACAAGACTTGTAATCTAGTCTGTCCCCCATACTGATCTAGTTGTGGAACTTTGGATAAATTGCCTCACTTTTCCAAGCCTGCCAAAGTGCCATTAATCATACCAGTCTTAGTGGTCAGAACCAAAGGCATTACCTGAGGATGATAAGCTGACAAACAAAAGTGCTATATAAAGTGAAGGTAGCATTAGCCATTATTTTGCAAACATTTAAATAAGAAATTGTTCTTCAATGTTCCTAAATTTATGATAGAAAACTAAGGATCATTCTCCTTCATCAAGGTGGAAGTGGAAGAAATACTGCTCCACTTACAGAATACCTATTGCTTTAGAGAAAGGGTCTCTACCCACATATCATTTATCTTAGTCACACATTCTAACATTTTAAAAGATAGAGATAGGAAAGAAGTTTAGGAGGTTGAACCCTCTTCTATGCTTCCACCAATATGTCCTTGGTTGAAAAATATGTAATATGAGCACTTTGTGTGTATGTGTGTAATTTATCTCTTATGTCTAAAAATTCCTATGTACTAAAAACCCAATAAGAACTAAAAATGTTTCTGATCAATCTGCTCCTAGCCAACTTGGGTTTTATTGGTACAATTATTTGTTTCCTTTCTTACAGATCCTAATTTGGACTCAGTGAACATCTGGCTCCAGCAATGGGCCATGACACTTAAATTATAATGTACTTTGAACAGTGCCCCTCTTTCACGGTAACCATAACTCTGAACACTTCCTGGGTATGGTATTTAAATATCCAACTCAGCATCCTGCGATATAAAGAACGCTTCTATGCCATTTGTTATGATAGGTGCTATGAGGCACGACTCTGATTCCAGGAGCTCAAATGTACAATAAATCCAAGTGCACTCTGTTGGCAGTGCACATAATTATAAAATATGTAGAATGCTTGTTATTAACTAGTCTCATGGAGAAGATCTACTGTGCCATGCAGCATATATTTTGGAATAGAGCTACAAGCAGTGATTGATTTTTTAAAATTCATGTATCTCCTATCTTTTTAATCATTCAACCTCTAAGAACTAGCAAACACTTAAAGGCATTTAATGAATGGAAAGCAAAGCCCATTCCCAAGTGCTTATATAAATTGCCTTTAAAAAATTGTTGGCCTTTTAATTGAAGATTAAGTTCTGATTTTGTTTTTAGTATAAAAGTATTTAACATAGCATTTTATGGTGTTTATGCAGAAATAGATACCGAGATATAAATCAGCTGGGAATTATTGATGGAGCCTCCTAATAGTTGTAAAAAACAGTGAAAGCCATTCATAACCTTTAACTGTTTGAATCCCAGTTGGATAGACTACCATTGTTTTGCTAATCCCAGAAGACAGGCTTTCATGAACATTAAAAATAAAACAACAAAAACAATAAAAGCATACACACAATTCCTTGTTTTGTAGTGAAGCTACAAAAATTAATTGTATGAAGCTTAAAGAAGGAATGCTCACAGGGAATGATGGAAAGCCCTAAGGCTGATATGAGACTCCATTATAAGGAGAGGCTGCAGGAATGTAAGAACAGAAGAGAGCTTTTCTCAACTGATGCTGGCTCATGAACCTTAGTATGGAGCTTCCCAGGGTATGATGCTACTGGTTTCCTGTCCCAGGAGGTATTCTCAGCCATAGCTATACAGATATACAAGGTGGGGCAAAAGTAGGTTTAGTTTTTTTGTATGGAAAATAATACAATAATTAATAAATAATAATACAAGAATAAACCCTGTGTTTCATATACTCACAACTGTAAACCTACTTTTGCCATACCCTGTATGCCTTCATGGCTTCTTCCTTTTCCTGTTTAGAAGGGTGTCTCTTTGGGCACAGGGAATCCTAGAGTTAGTTTCATTAGTGGTAAGTGACTCTTCAGCAGAGACTCAGGGATGAAAAGTATCAAAAATAATGGCTTCCTGAGATTAAAGAGCCTCCAAACAGATGCTGATCTGTGTAGCAACTAATTTCTTAATATGAAAGGGTAGCAATAACTTTATCAGGTTACTCATTAAAAGGAACTCTTGAAAATCATCTGCCTTCAGTTTTTGCCATCCACTGCTCACTGGTGACATTCACATCTTCTATTTGTCTATACACCAAAGATTAAGAAAGTTGTTAACAAGCACAGAGTCTGAAATCAGACTGCTGAAATTTATCTCCCAGCTCTGCCACCTATTAGCTGCATGACTCTGGAGAAGTTATTTAAACTCTCTGCAGTTCCATTTCTTCATTTTCAAAATAGGGATAATAATAGCAATGTGTAACCCATTGGGTTGCTAGGATTAAATAAGATAATGTATATAATGTACTTAATCCAGTGCCTTGTCCTGATAAATAGCCAATAGATGTTTTTTATAAAAAAAATTTAGCAAGGGCTCTTTGGATGCAAAGAGTCCTTAAGTCAGGTTTATAACCTTAAGTCAGGTTATAAACCTGACTTAAACTGACTTACAATGCAGTATTAGTGGCTTAAGTAACTGAAAAGTCTAGACATAAAATAATATCACAATTAAGTCTCTTTCTTCATTATTTGTCTCTATTTTATAAATGTGAAAATTTGACTTCATGCCACCATTTCTTAGTCTGAAATGGGATAATAATAATAAACCTACTTCATAAGATTATTGTGAACATTAAATGAGTTAATGTATATTAAATGCTTCTAATAGTGCTTGTCACATACTGGAACTTATATAAGTATTGGCTATTATTATTACTGTTATTATTATTTTAATACTTAATGTCTGTTCTTTCTGTTTTTTTCTTTATCTCTTGACACCCTTTTCCTCTCTTCTGCCTTCAGTTGCTCCTTTCATTCTTACTATGTGCTTTCCCTGCCTGTTCTATTTATCCTGCTCCACAAGTTATTACCAGCCTCCCCATTCACCAGCTCCAATGTCTCTTATCCATAAAGATGTTATGTTGGGTGGATTTCATATCAGGTATGGGCAAGCAAATGCACAGGGATGCACTGGGTGGTAGAGTAGGAACAAACACTTTTATTTATTCCACTGAAGTTATGTCTTTTTATTAGCCATATCCTCCTTCTCAAACTTTCTCATGCAATCTTTTATGGTTAGGATTTATTAAATATCTTCTATAAGTGTCTTTAAGACACTGCACTGGCCACTTTACTACCCTCTGCTTCATGTACAAAATGGTCCAGGACGTCTAGCCAAGATGTAGGCATAGGTAGATACACTGTGCCTCCTCATACAACCAAAAGGAAGACAACAACAAATTTAAAAACAAAAAATAATCATAACTGACAGAATATTGAACTGTATGGAAGTCTGACAACCAAGTAGTTAAAGAAGAAACATTCATTCAAACTGGTAGGAGGGGTACAGACAGGAAGCCGAGGAGGAGAGGACATGTGGCAAGGCAGTGGCTGGAGGACTGGGTGGGTCAGGCAATAGCTGGCCATCCAACATTTGCATGTGGATAAACTGGGAGGAACAACTGGGGACCAAGACAGACTGTGCAACCCAGGGTTCCAGTGTGGGAAAAGAAAGGATCAAAACCTCTGGCTGTAAAAATCTGTGGTGGGAGAAACTCCAGCTTCACAGAAAAGTTCATTGGAGAGAACCACAGGGTCCTAGGATGTATACAAACCCACCCACCTGAGAATCAACACCAGGAAGGCCCAATTTGCTTGTGGGTAGAAGGGAAAGTGACTAAAAGCTGGCGGAGAGCCAAGAAAGCAGCATTGTTACCTCTCTGACCCCTCTCCCACATACGGCACCAAAACACAACAAAGTGGGTTGCCCTGCGCTGGTGAATACCTAAGGCTCTGCCCCTTACAATGTAATCGGTGTGCTGAGACAAAGAAATATGGCCTGAGTGAAAGAACAGATCAAAACTCCAAAAACAGAATGAAGTGATGAAAAGATAGCCAACCTATCAGATGCAGAGTTCAAAACACTGGTAATCAGGATGCTCACAGAAATGGTTGAGTATGGTCACAAAATAAAGGAAAAAGTGAAGGCTATGAAAAGTGAAATGAAAACTATACCAGGAATCAAGAGTGAAGGGAAGGAAACTGGGACTCAAATCAATGATTTGCAGCAGAAGGAATAAAAAAAATATCTAACCAGAAGAGAATGAAGAAACAAGAATTCAAAAAAATGAGGAGAGGCTCAGGAACCCCTGGGGCAACCTTAAATTTTCCAATATCCAAATCATAGGGGTGCTAGAAGGAAAAGAGGAAGAGCAAGAAAAGGAAAATTTATTTGAAAAAATACTGCCCCAATATGGCAAAGGAAATAGATTTCCAGGAAGTCCAGAAAGCTCAGAGAGTAACAAAAATGTTGGCCTCAAGGAAGCACACACCCAGACACATCGTAATTACATTATCCAAGATTAAAGATGAGAAAAGAATCTTAATAGCAGCACGAGAAAAGGAGACAATTACCTACGATGGAGTTCCCCTGAGACTATAAGCTGATTTCTCAAAAGAAACCTTACAAGCAAGAAGGGGCTGAAAAGTATTCAAAGTCATGAAAGGCAAGGACCTCCATCCAAGATTACTCTATCCAGCAAAGCTATCATTTAGAATGGAAGGGCAGATAAAGTGCTTCCCAGATAAGGTCAAGTTAAAGGAGTTCATCATCACCAAGCCCTTATTATATGACATGTTAAAGGGACTTATCTAAGAAAAAGAAGATCAAAAATATGAACAATAAAATGACATCAAACTCACAACTATTAACAACTGAGCCTAAAAAAATAAAAACAAACTAAGCAAACAACTAGGACAGGAACAGAGTCACAGAAATGGAGATCACATGTAGGGTTATCAGTGGAGAGGGGGAAGGGGAGAATGTGGGAAAAGGTATTGGGAATAAGAAGTATAAATGGTAGGTACAAAATAGACAGGGGATGTTAAGAATAGTATAGGAAATGGAGAAGCCAAAGAACTTATATGTGTGACCAATGGACATGAAGTAAGGGTGGGGGATGCTGGTAAGATGGGAGGTGCAGGGTGGAGGAGGATAACAGGGAGAAAAAATGGGACAACTGTAATAACATAATCAGTAAAATATAACTAAAAATAAATTTATTAAACTTTCTGAGTTTGTTGAAAGTATAGGATTCTTTCTATAGAATGGAATACATCTGTCACCAGAAGGCCCTTAAGAAACAACATTAATGGAATTTTCACCCTGATAGGCCAAGGAAAACGAAATCTGTAGGCAAGAAGTTTGGTCTCAAATCACATCCTATAGGTAGTTTGGTCAGCCTGTACATAGAGTGATTTTGAAGAGTCCATGTAATGTGATCCTATTGGCCACTCTTACACTTCCCCGATGTCCTCTTCATTCTTCATTTACTAAACAAATTGTTACTGAGCTTGGGTTGTGAACTGCAGGGATTATCTCGTTGGTCCTAATCACATCAAAGTAGCCGAAATCTTTTCTTTCCTGAGAGCTATTTATTCATCTTTCCTTAGAGAATCTCCAGAAACAAACCCTTAATAAAAATCATTCTAGAGCTCTTAATCATTTTGCCTTGGCTTTTTTTTGAGGGGCAGAGGTCTTCAGAGCTAGTTTTCGGGTTATAAGGAGTCCTTTGTACTGACCAGTCAGCAAGTAGGATGAGATTGGAGACTGTGGGTAGGTTAGCTGGCACCTAAGGTGCCTGTGACATTGTACTGCTGTCCATAGCTGGAACCTGTTCTGCAGTTTATCTTCAAAAAAGCAATTTGTAGTACATCCAGGCAGAAATCCAATTTAAATGAAGAAAGGGATTTGCATGCATAAAACAACTGATGCATGGTTTAAAAAATGACCCCTTTAACTAAAATCCAAAGGCCTTTCTTTGTAAAAGTCCATATCTGGAGAGGGTTAGCTGATGTTTGAGTCTCTGCCCCCAAAGTGTCTATCTGAAAGGTTAGATGACATTACATTCTCAAAGCTTACTGTGGCTTGGTGGCTAGGAACAAAATAAAATTTTACATATGGTTAGAAGTTGGTTTTGATAATTTACCCCTCTGAAGAATCTCCATTCTTTGAATTCTGGAGAGCCATGGACAATGTTTGGTACCTAGTAGGTGCCCAGTGTGTATCGGTTTAACTGAATGAGAGTCACCAAAGCTTTACTTTTGTTTTTGGTTAGCACTGCTTGTTGTCTACCTAAGATCAATTTCCCTCTTCTTTCCTAGAATAATCCTGGTTTTGTTTAAGATGGCAATATGCCCAGTTTAATACTCCCATCCTTGTAACTGGTATGGAGTGGGTGGGACATGTAATATGCTTTTAATTTATGATTTAATTTAAATCTCCTTATCCAAGGAGAGAATCTCTAATAATTTAAAGGAGATATAAATGGGAGTCTTTTGGGGATTTCTGGCAAACATTTTGTTTTCCTTATAAGAGTTGATAGATGTGGTTGGTACTGCACTTTCCTTATCTTCCAGCCTCTTAAGAGCACTGATGTCACAGCCAACTTGTGATGATGAGACAACTGTGAAGGTAAAAATCAACATGTTAAGGCTGGTGAGGCAGATAGGAAGAGCTTAGGTTTTTGATAGCATTCTTGAACAGTGGAACCAATACCTACAACTACCTACTTGGAGGCTTCTGTTTATACATTTAAAAATACTTATTTGTTTAAACCACTGATAGTCAGGATTTTGTTACTTGCAGCTTAATGTGCTCCTAATAGATACATATCTCCCTACCACCAACCTGCCAGAACGTCATAGCTTCCTGGCTCTTCAGTGCACTTCACTAGGTCACTTTGCCCAAGTCCGGTTGCTATACCAGTGTGGCCTAGCTTCAGGTCTTTCCTGACTTACATCTACTACAATCAATAAAACCAAAGTTTAATTTATTCTGTGCCCTGTTTTCTCAGGGCCTTGCAAAATGATACAAGCTAAGTGAATAGATGCCTGTGTGTTGAAGCTTTTAACTTAAAACACAGTTCTCCAATGTGTTAGCCTAAAAGGGTAGCTCCTCCCAGTCCAATAATTGGGTGTTGATAGCTGTCACAGGAACATTAAATGATACATTTTAGGCCAGAGGAAGATTTTGGGTGTACATTGACCGCACCTTACAAGTGGTCACTTTCAAAATGTCTGCCTCCATTTGGAACTATTGTGCAGATGACTTTTCTTCCTTTAACAGATTTTATTTAGTTGTCAGTAACATTTGCATGATTCTGAAAAGTAAAACAAAAAATAGCAGTGGATATGATCCTCTAAAGAATAATAAAAGTTACTGTGCTGAATAAATTGAGAACATGATTATGATGTCTAATGCAAATACACTTTTTAAAGCTATACATTATCTTAAACACACACACACACACACACACACACACACATACTGCTTGGGCAGAGAGATCAAGAGAAACAGAATTTACTACCTCATTAAAACTGAGCATTTATGAATGGCATGTGGTGGGTACCCCCTCCCATCAGGGGACTCACTTATTTGGGTCTGTGTCTCTGTGTCCTAGCAACTTATGCCCCCATAGTGTTTTGTGACCTTCATTAGTTAATCTATTGTGTGTGAAAATGTACTTAGAAGACTATAAAGGAAAAACAATCAAGTTATACAGTGACTAGCCCAAGAGACAGAAAGTATATACCTGTTTTAACTCAGCAATGAACTAAAAAGCAAAAACACTGACAGATATACAGCAACCAATGCAAGTCAAAGGAAGTCTTCTCTACTCTACAAAGATGGCAAGAAGAGCATTCCAGCATATCAAGTAATGAGCTGACAGTATTGACAGTATTTCAGTGATGTAGGAGAGTTCCAACCTTTGTGTCTGACTATCTTTCTAATTACATTGCTCTCAGTTATTTTCTTAATTTCTCTCTCCCTCCCTCTATCTTTCTTTCCCCCTCTCATATCTTAGTACATCATTTTAATATAAACTGTGACTTTTCTCAGAACATTAAAATGACTAAAATCAGTATGAAATTTAAAATGACTTTGAAACATCTCCAGAATGTCTCAAAAAGAAATGAGAGATATTAAAATTTAAAAAAAGAGAGGGTATAAACAAAAATAAAAGCATCTTGAAAAACTACAAGTATTTTTCTCATGGGTGGAATTTGTCAGGGATTTAGGTGTGTGTGTTTTAGCAACCTGAGAGATATCCCAGGCAAATAGATTTATATGGGTTGGGGGTAGGGGTCATGTGGAAAGGTGAAGGAGGAAGGAAGCTAATGTCTCCTAATCCCATGACATTTCTTATGGGATATGTAGATGCAAGAAAAGGGGAAGTGGTAATCAGTTAAAAGAAATGAGACTTTCCTTAGGGTCCTTGTGCAAACCTAACATTGGTTATATCCTTTTTTTAGTGATTTTCCAAATTTAGCGTGCACCAGAAACACTATAACTTGAGGCACATATTCCTGGGTCTCACTTCTGGAAATTCTGATTTACTAGGTCTGAAGTGTGTCCTGTAATTTCAATTCTTAAAAAATATTCCAGGTGATTCTGCCCCTGTTCATTTGGGGATCAGACTTTGAGAAGCACTGCTTGTGGGGAGGAAGACCATTGTCTCTGCTGCCTCTCTTTGGACTCCAAAGCAGAAGGGTTTTCTATTTCTAGAGAAAGCAGGCCATGAAGGACAAAGGTTTCCATTTGAAATGGTGCCAGCCAGTGCATTTGTAGTAAGAAAATGGGATTGATTTTCAGAGGTCAGAAAGATTTCTTTCTATGACTGAGGTTCATAGACATATGGCCCTGTGTGGGCAGGTGAAGGGAAAGATGAGAAGACCAGGAGAGCAATAGATTGCTGCAGGTGATTTTGTTTTCTTTTGTTTTTATTTTTTACACACATATTCTGAAATATTTCTTTTAAACCCTAAGACAGCCATAAGATTTAAAATAATGTCTAGGCTGTTGGTTCTCAAAGTGTGGTCCTTGGACTAGCAGTATTGGCATCACATGGGAACTTCTTAGAAATACAAGTTCTCAGTCTCAACCTCTAGATCTATTGAAGCAGAAACTCTGGGGCTGGGGTCCAGAAATTGGTGTTTTAACAAGCCCTTCATATGATTATGATGCATGCAGGAGTTTGAGAACCATTCACTTAGCAACAAACTGCCCTATAAGGCCTCCAAGGCAAAATCTGGGTCCTCAGTATCTGTGTGTCCCCATTTCCACTTCAACTCCAACAAGCAATATGGTGCTGATTACAGAGGATGATCAGGAAATTGTTGCTTTAAGCAGCTTCCATTCTCTAGTATCTTCTGTTTTCAGTAATAAAAATAAAATATCATTCATTTTTAGTAGCAAAATTAAAATATCAGTTGATGTTGATAATCTGATGAACTTGATAAGGGCAGACAATTTATTTATTTATATATATATATATATATATATATATATATATATATATATATATATAAAATCTCCATTGTGAATCTCATCCCTGGAAATTCTGATTTGGTATGTCTGGAATAAAGCTGGGAAAGTTGTATTTGTAAAAACCTCCCAGCTCATTCTGATGAAAAGTGAGATTTGGAGAGCACCAGATAGGAAAGGTATATGCAGCCATAACTGAGCTGAACCTTAGGAGAAACTTCTGTAAAATGGCAGCATGACATCCTGCTCTACCAACTTTATAAGATTACTAGAAAGGTGAATAGAGATGATTTATTTGTATTACTTAGAGGACATAAAAATGACCTCAGATCACACATTTCCCCTTATTTTCAAATATTAGGCTCCTTTGGTCACTCCAAAGTCTGGCAGTGTGTTTCTGAAGAAACCAAAACCTTTACAAAGAAAATTTATCCTCACTGACAGTGATGCTACAGACATGTGAAGTGTTCTCAATATAAGAATGCAAATGTGCATTTATTATGCCAAGATCATATGCAAAATAAATAGCTCTCAACTGGGGTGCTGCAGGACAACATTATTATGGCAACTGTTATTATCTTAGTAATGACTTTCACCTAAGCTATTCTGGGTGCTACAAAAGTTGAGCTTATATTCAGATATTTCTCTTACTGTAGTGAGATCATCTGAGCCCAGTGTGGCCTGCTTGGGAGAAAATCAACACAAATATAGTGAAATTACAATTGACATAGATGTCACAGTGTTATATGATGAAAGGAACATTACACTGAGTCCCCAGACACTTGATAAACTAATCTCAGCCTTGGGCAACCCCCTTGGCATTTCTAGGCCTTAGTTTATAAAATGTGGAATCTTCTTCTTAAGAGTGTAATGAGGATACAATGAGATCCAGGTGTGAAAATGTATGGAAAAGTTGAAAGTGTTGTGACATTAAACTTTGTTTAACCACGACCTTCAATGAACAGGATTGTCCTCTTCTAATGCCCTTGATTTAAAAGGGAAAATGACAATAACCTTGGAAATTGGAGACTTCACCAAAACTGTGTCCTGAGCTCAGTCTACGTTGTAGTCAGATCTTCATTTCCCTCTGGACATGGAGAAGAGATGTATAAAATGATAACTCCAAAGCTCTGCAAGAGCTTTGAATTCCAAACACAGATTCAATGATATTTTTAAGGTAGTGAATAAACCACATATTTCAGAAAATTTGCCAGAAGTAGACCAAACTAAGTGGGTTATTTCAACATTTTTTAAATTTCAGCTAAGCAGATTATCAGAAGATTTTGTTAATTAGAGCTGTCAATTACCTGAGAATTTTGATTAGTGTGCAGTTGTCTTATTTTTAATTTTAAAAAGTGACTATGTTTAATTTGGCTTTCTGCCATAGATCTGGTTCAATAGCCAAAATCCAAAGCATCATAAACAAAGATGAAATATTTTCTGTACAGTTTTGGGGCAACAGTTGAACAAGAAATAAGATAGGAATACAGTGGAAAGAAGAAACATCTCCATGATCTGTTTTGGTTTTGGTGTTCAAAACTTTGTGGTTTCTCTTCAAGGTTGACTCAGGAGTGTGGCTGTGACTGATAATCAAGGCAGTGATCGTTTATTTTCCATGGGAACCCTTTTTGGAGGTATGCCATTTGTTTGTGAAGTGAGAGCTACTGATCTCCATTTGGTGCTTTTTCTCTGGTTTTGAGATGGTGTTACAAATGCCCACAAATGCAGATTTTCTTTTATGCAGTTGGGAAAGAGGTGTCTTGGTTTTGCAAATATTCTAGTTATTAATAAATAGAGTGCTTCTCTGTTCAACTTTCAGGGATTTCTGATTTTCAAAAAGTGAATATAAAGTAAAATATAATTAATAATGTTCATCAGGTTGAGAGCAATTTTATCTTTCTTTGGTAATTTAAGGAGGTAACTCAAGGCCCTGAAGGGTTCCTGAGTTATCTCAGGAACATGAATTAGAACCTCAGGTCCCCAAGTGCTGTTCATGTGCAGGAGTACTGATTAACAGAGAGATCTCTGGAGGGTTAAAATGCTAGGAAATCAGCTGTTGCTGCACTGTTCTACTGGGGTGCAACAGGATGCTCTCTGAATTTGTTAGAACATTCTCTTCACATTCTTCCTCTGCCAGCTCCTCTTAGCCATCTTCACCTTCCATACCTTTGTATTTCTTTTGGCCTGCTCTCTTGATACTTCCATTTCCTTCAAATAAAGTAATTTTGTGTCATTGAAGAAACCTTTTAACCAGTATCCAAACTAAATTCTAAATCCACTGGCACTGTTTACTGATTTATTTTGAGGACAATAAAAATGCCTGGTGGTATAGACCTGGGTTGAAGTTTCTGGGTGCATTTGTCACTTGAAGAGGAAGAGACTCTGCCAAGAATCCATCAAAGGTGCTGCTTTACTTGGAAATCTGGGCTATCAGTGATTTAACTGCAACTAATTGCAACATTAGGCTGCAACATTGACTGCTTGTGAAGCCTGAGGCCTGCTGTGAGGATCTCGGTAAGTATTTCGCCCAAACTGATGCTGACTTTTCTTACTATGGTGAAGTTCAAAGCTGAAAGGAACCTCAGAGATCAATGATTTTCAACCCTGGCTACTCCCTAGAATCACAATGGAACAGTTTAAAGTCCAAGACTCAACACAGACTATTATCTCACTTTATTCATTATCTTAGTTAATTATCACACGCATCTTGAGAGTAAGTATTATTGGCTCTGTTTTACAGAGAGGCAAACAGAAACTCAATTGTGTTAAGTGGCAGTATTATACAGCTATATTAATATACAGCCATTACTGTACAATATTGGGTTATACAGCTAACCCAATATTATACAGCTATTAAGTAGCAGAGCTGTGAGTTGAGCACAGGTTCTTGGCCCCATTTTGAATGTGACATCTTTCTCTTTTCTGTAAACATTGGAACCCTTACTGTTACTACTAGGGAGCACCCAGTCAATAGAGAGACATGATTTTCAGACCTTTCTGGTTATTTACTCAGACTTCCTGAAAGAGATAAGTTTGAGTCAGGTTTCAACACTTACTGGCTCCAACTATTGTTAGGGAGGAAATTCATCACATTCTACAGGATGAGACCTCACTTCCTTGGCCTGGCATATCAGGCCTTTCATGCTCAGGCTCCTGCTTCTTTGTCCAAGCTCATTTCTTAGTCTCTATTTTCTGACTTTCTGCTAAAAAGGTTGGTAGGAACCAGATGGTAGAACACTTGAAATATCAAAGAGAGAAGTTCAAAGTTTAGTCTTTAGAGGAGTGCTGTTCAATAGAACTTCCTGCAATGATGGAAGTGTTCTTTATTTGTGTGGTTCAATATGGTAGTCACTATTTGCATGTGGCTTTTTAGCATATGAAATGTGGCTAGGGAGGAGATCCAAGATGATAGAGGAGTAAGTGGAAGCTGCACAAATCTCCTCCCAGGACCAAAATGGAATTACAACCAAATTGGAGAGAAATCATCCTGAAAAACCAACTGAACACTAGCTGGAGAGAAGCCTTATAACAAACAACAGACAGAAGAAACCACTTAACCACAACAGGACTGGTAGAGAGTGCAGAGGAGGTGTGAGAGGGCTGGATGGGTTTCCATAGGGGGCTGCTGAAGTCCCAGGGGGATATTTCAATGGCTAGGGGGAATTTCTTTAAAAGTGTGGGGTTTAAACACCAAGCTGGGATCCCTAGCCTGCAGCACCAGAGTTAGAAGTAAATCCAGGTAACAACCACCTCTGAAAAGCAGCAGGGTTTCTGTCTGCCAGGGAGAGGCAGATGGAGACAGAGAACCTCTTAAAAGGTCAACACAAAAAGTTTCATTTGCAGCCACTTACCCTGGGCTCCAGCAGAGGGAGAGCAGAGTGGATTAGAGATGCTTGAGAAGAGTCTGAGGTTGATGGCTCTGGGGAGAGAACTGGAGGAAAACCCACCAGGATCCCTGTGCTGAGTCATCCCCAATACTGCAGAAACCATCTTTCTCAGGCAGGGCACTCTTCTCCATGTGGCATCAGCCTGAGGGGGAGCAATAGCCCTGCAAGCCAGGCTGCTGATTACAGCTTGACTAGCTTAAAAACTGATCAGTTTAATGACTGATTAATAACTAAGCCACAAAATACAAAGAAGCAACCATAATGGGAAGACAAAGAATGAAACCCCAAATGAAAGGACAAGAGAATTCTCCAGAAGAAGAGCTAGGTGAAATGGATGCAAGCAATTTATCAGATACTTTAGTGTAATTATTATAATGATATTCAACAGCATAAAAAAACCCCCCAGAAATCATAAAAAAGGACCAGTAAGAAATAGAGACTGCAATATCTGAAATACATAATACGCTGGAAGGAAGAAACAGTATGCTTGATGAAGTAGAGGATTGAATCAGTGATTTGGAAGACAAGGTAGAAAAAAAAACAAGCAGGCAGAACAGCTAAAACAAAAAAAATTAAAAAATGAAGCGAGCTTAAGAAACATTTTGGATGACATGAAGCATAAAAACATCCACATTGTGGGAATACTAGAAGGAGGAGAGAGCAATCAAGGTGTCAAGAACCTATTTGAAGAAATAATGACCGAAAACTTCATTAATCTGGTGCAGGAAAAAGACACACAAGTCCAGGAAGCTCAGAGCATCTCTAACAAGTTGGACACAAAGAGGCCTACACTGAGACACATCATAATTAAAATGACAAGGCTTAAAGACAAGGAGAATAAAAAAAAACACAAAAGAAAAGCAAGTAGTTACATACAAGGGAGCACCAATTAGACTGTCATCTCATTACTCAACAGAACATTCCAGGCCAGAAGGGAGTGGCATGAAATACTCAAGGTGATGAAAAGCAAGGACCTTCAACAAAGGCTACTTTACCCAGCAAGGCTATTTAATTTTATTTTTTACAATTATTTTATTGTTGTTCAATTACAGTTGTCTGCATTTAACCCCCACCACTCTACCTTCCACCCAGTCATTCCCACCTGCCTCCCTCCAACAAGGCTATTTTAACATTGAAGGAGAAATAAAGAGCTTCCTACACAAGAAAAAGCTTAAAAAGTTTAACACCAAACTTTGTACTGCAACAAATATTAAAGGACTTCCTTTAACAGAAGAAGACAAAGAAAAATAAACAGAGGATAATAGTCTAACAATGTATCTATCAATAATCACCTTAAATGCAAATGAATTAAATGCTCCAACTAAAAGACAAAGGGTAGTTGAATGGATAAGAAAACAAGACCAATATATATGCTGCCTTCAAGAGAGCCATGCGAGATCAAAAGATATACAAAGGCTAAAGGTAAAGGAATGGGAAAAGATATTTCATGCAAATGGAAAGGAAAAAAAGCTGGGGTAGCAGTACTTATATCCCACAAAATAACTTAAAAACCAAGGTTATAGTAAGAGACAAAGGACATCACATAATGATAAAGACAACAATCCAATAAGATGATATAACCCTAGTAACATTTATGCACCCAACATAGGAGCACCTAAATATGTGAAGCAAATCTTGATGGACATAAAAGGAGAGATTGACAGCAACACACACATAGTTGGGGATTTTAACATCCCATTGACTTCAATGGATAGATCTTCCAGACAGAAAATCAACAAGGAGTCAGTGGCTTTAAATGACACAGTAGATCGAATGGACTTAATTGGTATCTTTGGAGTATATTGTTCCAAACCAGCAGAATATACATATTTTTCAAAAGCACATGGAATGATTTTTAGGATAGACCACATGTTAGGACACAAAACAAGTCTCAATAAATTTAAGAAGATTGAAATCATATCAAGCATCTTCTCTGACCACAGTGCTATAAAACTAGAAATCAATCACAAGAAGAACATTGAAAAACACACAAAGGGCTGGAAGCTAAAAAAATGTTATTAAACAATGAATGGGTCAACAACAAGATTAAGGAAAGATTAAAAGATACCTTGAAAGAAATGAAAATGAGGACACAACACTCCAAAATATGTGGAACAATGGGAAAGCAATCCTGAGAGGGACATTCATAGCATTACAGGCCTATCTCAGAAAACAAGAAAAAGTTCAAATAAACAATTTAAATTCACACTTAAAGGAACTTGGAAAGGAACAACAAACAACACGCAAAGTGAGTAGAAGGAAGGAAATAATTAAAAAGAGAGCAGAGATAAATGAAATAGAGTCTTAAAAAGTGACATAAAGGATCAATAAATCCAAGACCTGGTTCATTGGAAAGATAAACAAGGTTGACAAACCATTAACCAGACTCATCAAGAGAAAAAGAGAAAGGATCTAAATAAATAAAATCAGAAATAAAGGAGGAGAAATAACAATTGACACCATAGTTATATGCCAATGAACTGAACAACCTGGACAAAATGGATAAATTCCTAGAAACAGAATCTTCCTAAACTAAATCAGGAAGAATCAGAGAATCTGAATTAGACAGATTACATCTAATGAAATTGAACCAGGAATAAAAAAAACTCCCAACAAATGAAAGCCCTGGAACGGATGGTTTCACAGTGAATTTTATGAAACATGCTGAGAAAAACTAACACCTCTCCTTCTCAAAACATTTCATAAAGTTCAAGTGGAGGGAAGGCTCCAAAACTCATTTTATGACACCAGCATTATCCTCATTTAAAAATGAGATAAAAACACTACAAAGAAAAAAAACTATAGGCCAATATCTCTGATGAGCATAGACACTAAAACCCTCAACAAAATATTAGCAAACTAAATGCAGCAATGCATCAAAAAGATCATACACCATGATCAAGTAGAATTTATTCCAGGAATGCAAAATTGGTACAACATTCACAAATCAATAAATGTCATTCACCATGTAAACAAAATGAAGGATAAAAACCACATGATCATGTCAATAGGTGCAGAAAATTCTTTTGATAAATCCACCACCCATTTATGATAAAAACTATCAGCAAAGTGGGAATAGAGGGAACATACCTAAACATAATAATGGCCATATACAACACAATCACTGCCAGCACCATGCTCAAAGAGCAAAAGCTACAGGTGTTCCCTTTAGGATTGGAACAAGAATGGGATGTTTGCTTTCACCTATGCCAAAACTACTATTAGTAGTAGTACTGGAAGCTCTAGCCACAGCAATCAGACAAGAAGAAGAAATAAAAAGCATCCAAATTGGAAGGGAAGTAGTAAAACTGTGGTTATTTGCAGAAGACATGATAGTGCATGTAGAAACCCCAAATATTCCACCAAGAAACTACTAGAACTGACAAATTTAGCAAAGTAGCAGTATACAAAATTAATATCCAGAAATCAGTTTCATTTTTAGTTATATTTTATTGATTATGTTATTACAGTTGTCCCATTTTTTCTCCCTGTTATCCTCCTCCACCCTGCACCTCCCATCTTACCAGCATCCCCCACCCTTACTTCATGTCCATTGGTCACACATATAAGTTCTTTGGCTTCTCCATTTCCTGTACTATTCTTAACCTCCTCCTGTCTATTTGGTACCTACCAATTGTGCTACTTATTACCTGTACCTTTTTTCCCCATTCACCCCACTCCCCCTCCCCACTGATAATGCTCCACACAATCCCCATTTCTGTGATTCTGTTCCTGTTCTACTTGTTTGCTTAGTTTGTTTTTGTTTTCAGGTTCAGTTGTTGATAGTTGTGTGTTTGTTGTTATTTTACTGTTTGTATTTTTGATCTTCTTCTTTTTCTTAGATAAGTCCCTTTAACATTTCATATAATAAGGGCTTGGTGATGATGAACTGGTTTAAATTTACCATATCTTGCAATCAATTTATCTGCTTTTCCTTTCTAAATGATAGCTTTGCTGGGTAGAGTAATCTTAGATGTAGGTCCTTGCCTTTCATGATTTTGAATACTTTCCAGCCCCTTATTTCCTGTAAAGTTTCTTTTGAGAAATCAGCTGATAATCTAATGGGCACTCCTTTGTAGGTAACTCTCTCCTTTCTTCTTGCTGCTTTTAAAATCTGCCCCTTATCTTTAACCTTAGGTAATTTAATGATGATATGCCTTTGTGTGTGCCTCCTTGGGTCCAACTTCTTTAGGACCCTCTGGGTTTCCTGTGCTTCCTGGAAGTCTATTTCCTTTGGCATATTGGGGAAGTTCTCCATTTTTTTTCCAAATAAGTTTTCCATTTCTTGTTCTTCCTCTTCTCTTTCTGGTTTGCTTATGATTTGGATGTTAGAACGTTTAATGTTATCCCAGAGATTCCTAAGCTTGTCCACATTTTTTTAAAATTCTTCTTTCTTTATTCTGTTCTGCCTGAATGTTCTGCTTTATTTCTTACTTTTGTTCAAAATCATTGTTTTGAGTCCCTGTTTCCTTCCCTTCACTGTTGGTTCCCTGTATATTTCTTTATTTCACTTTGCATAGCCTTCACCTTTTCCTCTATTTTGTGCCCATACTCAACCATTTCTGTGAGCATCCTGATTACCAGTGTTTTGAACTCTGAATTTGATAGGTTGGCTATCTCCTTATTGCTTAGTTCTTTTTCTGGAGGTTCAATCTGTGCCTTCATTTGGGCCATATTTCTTTGTCTCAGCACATCTATTATGTTTTAAGACACAGAACATTAGGTATTTACCATGGTGGGGCAAGTCACTCCACTGTGTCATGGTGTTGTATGTGGGGGAGAGGTCCGAGAGGGAACAATACCACTTGCTCGGCTCTTGTCCAGCTTTCAGTCACTCCCCCCTGCTATCCACAAGCAAATTATGCCATTCTGCTGCTGATTCCATGATAGGTGGTTTTGTGTATATTTTAGGGCTCCATGGGTCTCTCTAATGAACTCTCCTGTGAGGCTGGGAGTTTCTCCTGCCACCATAACCCCCACAGAATTTTACAGCCAGAAGTTTTGTGGTTTTATTTCCTTATGCTTGAACCCTGGGATGTAGGGTCTGTCTCACTCCCCATTTGTTCCTCCTGGCTTACCTGCACACAAATGTGGGACCACCTGCTACACCAGCTGCCACTTTGTCCACTTGGTCTGTTGCCTTGCCACACTTCCTCTCCACCCTGGCTACCCATCTCCACCCTTCCTACCAGTCTGAATTAATGTTTCTTCTTCAACTCCTTGGTTGTTGGACTTCTATACAATTCAATTTTCTTTAAATTCTGGTTGTTTTTTTATGTTTAAACTTGTTGTTGTCCTTCTTTTGATTGTGCAAGGCAGTAAATTGTATCTACCTTCACCTCCAACTTGGCCTGAATCCTCAGTTGCATTTATACATGCCCATAATGAAGTAACAGAAAGGGAAATTAAGAAAGTAATCCCATTCACAATTGCTTCAAAAAGAATAAAACACTTAGGAGTAAACCTAATCAAAGTTCTAAAAACCTGCACTCAAAAATTATAAGACACTGAAGAAAGAAATTGAGGAAGATAAAAGTAAGTGGAAGCACATATTGTGATAATGGATAGGAAGAATTAACATCATTAAAATGTCCATACTACCAAAAGCAATCTATAGATTAAATGCAGCTCTTATCAAGATTCAAATGACATATGCTACAGAACTAGAACACATATTTCAAAAATTTAAATGAAAGCACAAAAGGCTCTGCATAGCAACAGCAATCCTGAGAAAGAAGAACAAAGTGGAAGAATCATGCTACTTGACATCAAACTATACTACAGGGCCATAGCAACCAAAACAGCATATTAGTGGCATTAAAGCAGACACATAGATCAATGGAACAGAATAAAAAGCCCAGAAATAAACCCACACATCTATAATATTTAACAGAGGAAGCAAGCATGTAAAATGGGCTAAAGACAGTCTATTCAATCAATGGTGGGAAAATTGGACATATATATGCAGAAAAATGAAACTAGACCACCTTCTCACATTACACGCAAGAATAAATTCAAAATGGATCAAAGATATAAATGTTAGTTAGACCTGAACCATAAAAATCCTAGAAGAAAAGATAGGCAAAATCTCAGATATTGCTTGTAGCAATACTTTATTGGATATATTTCCCCAGGCATGGGAAACAAAAGAAATAATAAACAAATGGGACTTCATCAAATTAAAAAGTTTTTGTACAGTAAAGGAAATCATCAACATAAAGAAAGGTAGACCAGAGAATGGGAGAACATATTCACTGCTACATCTGATAAGGTTTTAATCTTCAAAATTTATAAAATGCTTACAGAACTCAATACCATAACAAACAACTCAATTAAAAAGTGAGCAAAGGACCTGAATAGACACTTCTCCAAGGAGGACATACAGATGACCAATAGACATATGAAAAGGTGCTCAACATCACTGATCATCAGAGAAATGCAAATTAAAACCACAATGAGATACTATCTCATACATGTCAGAATGGCTATCATCAATAAATCAACAAACAACAAGTGTTGGCAAGGATATGGAGAAAGGGAAACCTTTTTTCACTGCTGGTGGAAATGCTGACTGGTGCAACCACTGTGGAAAGCAGTATGGAGATACCTCAAAAAATTAAAATGGTCCTTCTTTTGACCTGATGATCCCACTTCTAAGAATATATCTGAAGAGACCTAAAATACTAATTTGAAAGAACATCAGCTTGCCAAGATATGGACGCATTCCTAGTGTCTATCAGTAGAAGAGTGTAAAACAACTATGGGACATTTACACAATGGAATAGTATGCAGCAGAAAGAAAGAAGGAACTCCTACCCTTTGTGACAGAATTGATGGATCTGGAAAGCATTATGCTATGTGAAATAATCCAGGCAGTGAAATACAAATACCATATGATCTCACCTATAGGTGGAACCTAATAAAAAAACCAAACAAGCAACAAAAATAGAACCAGAGACATTGAGATAAAGAACAAACTGACAGTAACCAGAGGGGAGTGGGGAGAGAATAATGAGGGGGAAAAGGGGAAAGTCATCAAGGAACATGTATAAAGGACACATGGACAAAGCAAAAGGGAGGTAGGAACAAGGGTGGGAGGTGGGGTTGGGTGTAGCGGGGGGAGTGGCTGGGGAAAATGAAGACAACTGTACTTGAACAATAAAAAAAGTTAAGTAAAAATATTTAAAATATCAGATAATTGGGCAATCCCATTTGTGTGTACATGTTCAGAAGAGTTGAAAGCAGGATCTGGAGGAGATATCTGTACTCTGAGGTTCATTGCAGCATTATTTACAGTAGCCAAGGTATAGAAACAACCTTTATGTCCACTGCCAGATGAATGGATTAGCAAAATTTGATGTGTACTTACAATGGAATATTAATCAGTCTTAAAAAAAAAAGAAGGAAATTTGCCATATTTGAAAACATGGATGAACTGGAGGACATTATGCTAAGGGAAATAAGCCAGTCTCCGAAGGACAAATATTGTATGAACCCACTTATATGAGATATCTAAAAGAGTCAAACTCATAGAAACAGAGATTATAACGATGACTGTAGGGGGCAGGGGAGGGAAGGGTAAATGGTTAGTTGCTCTTCAATGATATGAAATTACACAAGATGAGTAAGTTCTAGAGATCTGCTGTACAATACTGCCTATAGTTAACAATACTGTATTGTGCCCTTAAATTTTCTTTAGAGGGCACTTGCCAGTGTGTCTCACTTGGTTGCAGCATCATCTCATAACCAAAAGATTGTGGATTTGATTCCCAGCTAGAGCACATACTTAAGTGGTGTGTTTGAGCATGATCCAAGAATGTATGAACCCCAATCTGGGTGTGTTTAGCCAATCAATGTTTCTCTCTCTCCTTCCTCTTTCCCTCCCTCTCTATCTAAAAGCAATAACAGATTGTCCTAGGGTAAAAATAAAGAAAATTTCACATTGCAATATTCTTGTTGATATATCTCCCAGGGTAAGGGTAACAAAGAAAAAAATAAACAAATTGGACTACATTGAATTAAAAAGCCTCTTGACAGCTAAAGAAACCATCATAAGATAAAATGGGAACCCACTGTATGGGAAAACATATTTGCCAATGATACATCTCATAAGGTTTTAATCTCCAAAATATAAAAGAACAACTACAACTCAACACAAGAAAGACAAACAATCCAATTAAAAAATGGACAAAAGACCTTGAATAGACACTTCTCATAAAAGGATATACATATGGCCCAAAGATATATGAAAAATGATCAACATCACTAATCATCAGAGAGATGTGAATTAAAACCCCAGTGAGATATCACCTCAGACCTGTCAGATTGGCTACCATCAATAAGTCAACAAATAACAAGTGCTGGTGAGGATGTGGAGAAAAGGGAACCCTAGTACACTGTTGGTGGAAAAGCAAACTGGTGCAGCCATTGTGGAAAACAATATGAAGTATCTTCAAAAAATTAAAAATGGAACTGATTTCTGATCCAGTGATCCCATTTCTGGGAATATATGATAAGAATCATGAAACACCAATTCAAAAGAATATATTCACCCCTATGTTCATAGCAGCATTATTTACAATAGCCCAAATCTGGAAATAGCTTAAGTACCTATCAGTCAATTAAAGGTTGAAAAAGCTGTGGTATGTTTACACAATGGAATACTACACAGTAGTAAAAAAATAAGGAACTCCTATCTTTGATGACAGCATGGATAGACTTGGATATTATGCTAAGTGAAATAAACTAGGTAATGAAAGACAAATAACATATTATCTCACTGATGTGTGGAATCTAATGAGCACAATAAAATTACAAAATAGAAACAGAAGCACAGTTACATGGAACAGACTGAAAGCTACTGGAGGGGAGGGAGGGAGTAGATGAAAGAAGGTGAAGGGATTAGCCAAAGAACATATATGCCTGACCCATAGACATGGACAATGATGAGGGGATTTCCTGAGCTGAGGGGCTGAGTGTAGGTGGGCAAAGAGAGAAAAAGCAGGGACACTGTAATAACATAAACAATAAAATACATTTAAAAAATTCTTATGAAGATAAATTTCATCTTAAGTATTTTTACCTCAAGAAAAACAAAACAAAACAAAACAAAACAAAACTAAACTAAAAGGGTCAGAGGAAAATGGAGTGTGTAGGAGAAAAATCTAAATTGGTTTAGAATCTCCAGAAAAGTATCCTTGGATAATGGATGGAGCATTGGATTAGGAGTCAGGAGATAACCAAGGACTTGCTGTGTGACTTTAGGAAAGTCACTTCCCCTCTCTGAGTCTTTCTCTTTTAATCCATAAAATAATAATTTAGACTAGTTTTCTTGTTTTCCCAATCTTTTTTTCTCTCTGTTCTTCAGTTTGGATAATTTTATTGATCTATCTTCAAGTTAATTGACTCTGTCAATTCCAATGTGCTATGGAGCTAATGCAATAAATTTAGCATTTTAGTTATTTTTCAGTTATAAAATTGTTTGATTCTTTTTCTATAGTTTTTATTTCTTAGCTGAGAATTTCTACCTTTCTATTTATTTCAAGTGTGTTGACCTCATAAAGCATAATTTTACTTTTTAATTTTTTAAATACATTTTATTGATTATGCTATTACAGTTGTCCCATTTTTCCTTCCCTTTGTTTCCCTTTGCCCTGTGCCCACCTCCCACCATCATTCCCCCACCTTAGTTCACATCCATGGGTCATACATATAAGTTCTTTGGCTTCTCCATTTCTCATACTATTCTTAGCCTCCCCCTGTCTATTATGTACCTAACATTTATGCTTCCTATTCCCTGTACCTTTTCCCCCATTCTCCCCCACCCTTTGCTGATAACCCTCCATGTGATCTCTATTTCTTCAAATCTGTTCCTGTTGTAGTTGTTTGCTTAGTTCATTTTTTTTTTAGGTTCAGTTGTTGATAGCTGTGAATTTCTTGTCATTTTACTGTTTGTATTTTTTATCTTCTTATTTTTATTTTAACACTTCATATAATGAGAACTTGGTGATGATGAACTCCTTTAACTTAACCTTATCTGGGAAGCACTTTATCTGCCATCCCATTCTATGATAGCTTTGCTGGATAGAGTAATCTTGGATGTAGGTCCTTGCCTTTCATGACTTAGAATGCTTCTTTCCAGCTCCTTCTTGCCTGTAAGGTTTCTTGAGAAATCAGCTGTAGTCTTATGGGAACTCCATTGTAGGTAATTGTCTCCTTTTCTCTTGCTGCTATTAAGATTCTGTCCTAATCTTTACATGCTTGTTTTGGCAGCACATATACTAAAATTGGAATGATACAGAGAAGATTAGCATGGCCCCTGCACAAGGATGGCATGCAAATTTGTGAAGCATCCCATATTTTTACACTGAAATAGAGAACAGGCTGACAGTGACCAGAGGGGAGAAGGGAGGGAATTTCAGGGGAAAAGGGGAGGGGTTTACAGGAACAAGTATAAAGGACACATGGACAAAAACTAAGGGGAGAGGAAACAGGAGGAAGGTGAGGAGGGCTGGGCGGTAGGCTGGGATGGGAGTAAAAGGCAGAAAACTGTAGTTAAACAACAATTAAAATAAAAAATAAAATAATATAAAAAGAATTTTAGTAATAAAATAATCTTAATCCATAAAAAAGATTCTTTCCTTATCTTTAATCTTGGGTAATGTAATTATGATGTGCCTTGGTGTGTGCTTCCCTGGGTCCAACTTTTGGACCACTCTCTGGGCTTCCTGGATTTCCTGGAAGTCTCTTTCCTTTGCCGGATTGGGGAAGTTCTCCTTCATTATATTTTCAAATAAGTTTTCCATTTCTTGCTCTTCCTGTTCTCCTTCTGGTATCCCTATGATTCAGATGTTGGAACATTTAAAGTTGTCCCAGAGGTTCCTAAGCCTCTCCTCATTTTTTTTTTTTTGAATTCTTATTTCTTCATTCTATTTTGGTTGAATGTTTATTCTTCCTTCTGCCCCAAACTGTTGATTTGCATCCCAGTTTCCTTCCCTTCACTGTTGGTTCCCTGTACATTTTCCTTTATTTAATTTTTCATAGCCTTCACTTTTTCCTCTATCTTGTAACCATACTCAAACATTTCTGTGAGCATCCTGAATACCAGTGTTTTAAACTCTGCATCTGATAGGTTGGCTATTTCTTCATCTCTTAGTTGTATTTTTTTCTGGAGCTTTGATCTGTTGTTTCATTTGGGCCATAATTTTTTGGTCTCAGCACGCCTGTTACATAGTAAGGGGTGGAACCTTAGGTATTTGCCAGGGTAGGGAAACCTAGACTAGCTTTCTTTATTTAACACAGTGTGTGTTTGGCGAAATGTATACTTTAAAGGTTTGCTATTGTTGTCATCATCATCATTATTATAATAACTATTCCTACTCAAAGGCTAATCTTCTGGAGTTTGCGTTCCTTAGCCTCTGCTATGTCGAAAATTATTACACTCTTCCTGCTTTAATTTGGCCATTTTATAAATTTGAACACATTAGTAGGTGCCTTAGCCATTGGACTTGGCCAACTAGCAAGAACCTAGTGCTCCCTTTCCCTTGGGTCTAGTTCAGCTTCCACAGTGTCAGTCTACAAAGCTTCCTGATGGTAGCAAAATTTTAAATTCTGGAGTTGTGCAAATTTCTAATTAGGCTCATAAACATTCTCCACTTCACTTCCCTAATATTTTTTCATCATGGAACCCTTCCCACTGTTGCTCCTGAGGTCTGCTGCTGGTGTTTAAATTTGGGCAGCCCTGCTGTCTGTGCATCAGCCTGGCCACACCCCTTCAGCCTGCCTTGCTCTTTGCTTGCAACATGCCTTTGGAGGCCCAGATCACTCTCAGGGAACACAAGGTTTGGCATTTGCATTTATCAAAGGGTAGAATAGCATAGCAAATGGGTGTGTAGGGGGTAGAGGAGTTGGTAATGAGGGGCAAATAGGACTAGGTATATTTTCTAAAAAGGCCTAATTACACTACTTTTTTTGTCATGTACTAATTATTAAGACCAGTCTCATGATGGGCTGGATGCTATGTATTTCTCTTTCCCACATCTGCCTTCTCTCTTTCTACCTCACCACCTCCTGCTCCTCCAGCAGTGTTACATGGAAGCAGATGCTCAATGGAGACTTTTTAATGGTAATGCTTAGGGGGCTGGGTCTTACAATTAAGCTAGGTTTGCCAGATTTAGCAAAGAAAAAATCAGGAAGTCCAGTAAATTTGAATTTCAAATGAACAGTGAATAAATGTTACTGTAAGTCTATCTGATGCAATATTTAGGACATACTTATACTGAAAAATCTGAAAATAATAATTAACTGGACATTCTATATTTTATCTAGCAACTCTAAATTAGGCAGAACAGATGGGCACTTAAGTAGCATAAGTTAGAGTCCTGAGAAGTTCATTTACCCAATGATATTGCCTTCAGTGGCCTGGCTCCTTGCTTGAAAATCTCACCATGCAAGCAGACCTTGATTTATTGCACTTCACTTTATAACACTTCACAGATACTACATATTTTACAAACCAAAGGCAAGGCCCTCCACTAGCAAAAAGATTACAACTTGCTTTGTTGTTGTGGTCTGGAAGTGAACCTACAATATCTCTGAGGGATGCCTGTACATAATGCCCTTGAGTTAAGGCATTAGAAGCTTCTGTCAAAACATGTGTATGACCCAGGAGAAGTTGTACTGAACCATTAGCTAGTATTAATTCCCTAGTCAAAATTAGTTCTAAAGGTGAATTCACTGATTATCTCATGGAGTTTATGTAAAATGAGACAGAAAAATGGTGATTTTAATTTGGGAGATAGGAAGATGGGAAAGGACAAGAGTCAAGGTGGTACCCACGAATGGACAATAAAATGGAGAGCTCAGAGTTAACCCCACACAAAAAGTTACCTATATGTTAGGATTGAGGAGGTGTTGGGTATAGTCACAGGCATTCCAAAATATTTTCCCTACTTATAGCCACAATGCTTGATAGGTCACCCTAAGTCTTCCCTTTGGGTTACCATTGCTTTCTCTCCAGGAATCCTACCAGAAGAGAGGCAGCCTTGTGCAATTAAAAGATCCCAGATCTAGAGTCAGACCTGAGTTCAAGTTTAGAATTCACTAGCTGTGTGACTTAGGTTGGGGGATTTTTAAGATGACAGAGGAGTAAGTGGAAGTTACACTGACCTCCTCCTGGGACCAAACAGGAAGTACAACTAAATTAAAGAAAAATCATCCTGAACAACCAACTGAACACTAGCTGGAGAGAAGCCTTATAACCAAGGACATACAGAAGAAACCACATTACCACAATGTGACTTAGGTTGGGCAAGGAAAATATGTCCTCGCCTCTAGGACTATAAAAATGATTCATGCCTTGGAAATCTTGTAGAATGGTGGGGAATGAATGAAACACTGTATGTGTAAGTGCTTTGAAAATAAGTACTGACAAAATACTTTAGCAGTGTTAAAATGTGTGTCCTCTTGGGAGGGGTAGCACAGTTCTGGTTATCCAGTGTATCACGAAACTACCCTTCATAAGGAGAAGAGATGGACCCATAAGAAGACTAGGAACATCAATGATGGTAGCTGCTATAGGAATAGTGTAGTGAGGAGGAAGGACCTAGGCATAGAAAGCTATGACTGCCTCCCCTTGCTCCCAAATAATCAGCCAGATCTAGCATTTTGCCAATGACTGACCCTATGGCATGAGCTCAGAGCGGAAGGCAGGACTGCAGGGAGGAGGCATTTCCCTGAAAATACTCCAAGTGGCATTCACCAGCTCTCAAGGAAGAGCTCCAAGTTTAGGGGGGCAGGTGGTCAGTGGAGGTTTTGAATCTTCCAGAGGAAGTTATCCTCCCTCTGTCTGCCCAGGGTAAGATCTCAGAGCCAGGGAATGTTTGTAAATGGGCTCTCTCATTTAAATAAACCCCACTTAAATATTTATCAGATCATGAATATGCATGTTTCTCTCTCTGCACTGGAAAGAGAACAGGCATGTAATTTTTAGATGGCACATAAATAATGTAAGGAGGGAAAAAAGGATCTTTGTTCTGTGTTGACTGTGTATTTACAGCATCTCAAGAGGTCTTCAAATAATAAACTGATTTTTCCCTTTCCCAGTCTAAATGTGCACACGGAACTTCACTTTTCCTGTTTTTAGGGCAATTTGCACTCATTTGTATCTTCACTGAAGAATTTCTGGAAGCAAGCAAATGGGAAATGAGGATGGTCAAGTATCAATTTTTAGTGAGTTAGTCATAGCAACACACACATTATCCTCTCCTAACTGGCTATCCCCACATCAGATTGAGACAGGAGCAGGCAGGGAGCAGAGCTGGCCCTGCATACCCCAATCCAGATGCTAAAAGGTGAAGACATAGGTTTTTCTTTAAAAAGCAAATGTTGGGGGTTCCAAGATGGCAGCAGAGTAGCTAGAAGTTCCATCCCCTTGTTCCCAGACCCCGATGGGACTTGCAGCTAAACTGCGGAGTATTCGTCTTCAAAGACCAAGTGAAGTGTAGCTGATGTGAAAATTTGTAAACAGGAGGAGCAAGGAAGAAGATGGGAAAATGCAGAGACAGGGTGGGCCCTCTCAGACATGTGGGTGATGCACAAGGTGGAAGACACTGTGGCAGTAGAGCTTCCTCTCCTTAGGAGCTCAGGGTTTCAGCCCCATGCAGGGCACTCCAATCCAGAGCAACAAGAGACTGTAAGGGGAGCCAGCATAGCATTGGGCAATGGGAAGCAATGAAGATTTGACCCACTTGAGACTCAAAGGAGCAGCCCATTTTTACAACAGTAGCTTGGGAAGTTTGTCCTGATCTGTGACTGCTGGAAGGGCCATGCAGCTGTTACTGTCTGGAGGAGGGGTCTGCTCAGGACACCCAGCTGTGACTTTGAAGTGTCCTTTGTTCTGTGGAAGGCCTTTGGGCAGACAGCTGGTCAGATTCAGGGCAGTGGGGCTTGAGGAAGACAACTGCTCTTCCCCACATGGAGTGAGTGCATGGGCAGCAACCCTCCCCCTAGCTGTGGAGACACTAGGTCTGCCCCAAGGCAAACGGGTATGGTTATGCTGGGCTAGAAATTTGGCCCCACTATGCTTGGTTAAACAGCATGTGGGAATGGGACATTGGGCCCATGCTGAGACTGGGTGAAGCTTGGAATGTTGGTCCTGCTCTGTGGTTGCTCACTGTGTGGAGAGATTTTTAAAAAAATTTTTTTGTGATACCCTCCTGCTTATATAGGCAGTGTGGAATTGCTGGCAAGATGCACAGAGCTGGATTTTTGTGACTGAGTTTCCTAGGCAAGCTTTTGTCCAGGAGTCAGAAGGGTAGGGGCTATACACTGCAGCTGCAATACAAGGAAGTAGAGCCCAGCTGCCCAGTGAATCCAATCCTGTGCAGTAACTGGAAGGAGAGGAAGTGCCTGCCCCTACCTTTTCTAGAGAGAGGGCTCCATTCCTGAGTCTGTTTGAATTACCCCTGCCAAGTCCTGGTTACCTCCACTGGTAAATGAGCACATTTTTTGGGGGAAGGGGCAGCAACCTAGAGTGGGGACATTGAAAGGGAGACCAGAGATAGACCCAACCACTGGTCTCCCAAGGCCCCACCTGCCAGTCTAGTAGAAGCTCTGACCTAATAAACTTGCCAAGGGCAAGGTTGGGATAGCATCTGATATTGGCTTGCAATAGAAAACCTCTTGAGAGGCCCCAGACTGACACAACAATTGGTCAGCTTCTGGAAACATCAGAGTAGGACTCAAGGAGCTCCATATGCAGCACATCCAGAGACTGATCACACCAGGCACAAAAATCTCCTGAAGCAAAACAAACATTTTTCTCTTTAAATCTTGTTTAATTTTCTCTTTTCTACTTTATTTTTTGGGTTTTTTTTTTTTTTTTTTGCTTTCATATCTCTTATTCTCTCTTTCATATTGTTACTCTATTTTTCTCTTTACTATTTTTATTTTTTCTTCTTGCCCTTCCTTTCCTACCCTTTATTTTAGTTCATTTTTATTTTTTCTCTTTCTCTCTATATTTTTATTAATTTTTTACTATAATTTTCTTATTTCTTTTCACTTCCCTTATCCTTTCACATCCTCTTCTGTTTAATTTTTCCCTCCTTAATCTTTTTGTTTCTTGTATTTTATCATTCTCTTTACGTTATTATTATCATTTGTTTTTTTCTTGTGTTTTCCTACTTTTTTCTTTTCTGATTCTGATGTCTTTTTCTGATTTTGTTGTTGTTGGTGGTGTTTCTTTCTTTTTCATTGAGTTGTTTTTGGTTTTGTTTTGTTCGGTCTGAACGTGTACAATGATTTGCATGATGCAGTCAGGGTTGAGCCGCACATTCAAGTAGCCTGAGAGTGGAGCTATCTTGCAAATGGGACAACAACATTCAATAACCAATTACAACAGTGGGGTCCACAGAACCCACACAAGGGATATTCCTAGAGCACTAAGTTCAAGTGATCAAGGAGACTGCACCACTGGGTCCCACAGGACAACTACTACAGAAAGCCACCCCTCAAAGTCTGGGAGTCATAGCAGTTTTATGTTATACATAGAAACAAACAAAAAGAGACAGCCAAAATAGGAAAACAAAGAAACAGTCCAGAAATGAAAGAACAGGAGGAATCTCCAGTAAAAAAGAGCTAAATGAAATGGAAGCAAGCAATTTATCAGATACAGATTTCAAAGTAATGGTTATAAGGATGCTCAACAGCATGAAAAAGGACATAGAGCCCATGAAAAATAACCAGGTAGAAATGAAGAATAACATATCTGAAATGAAGAATACACTGGAAGGAATAATCAGTAGGATGGATGAAGGAGAGGACCAAATAATCAAATTGGAGGACAAGGTAGAAAAAAAAATCACCTAAACAGAGCAGCAAAAGGAAAAAAAAGATTTAAAAAGCAGGAGAATAGTTTAAATCAGGAGTGTCCAAGCCACAGCCCATGGGCTGCATGTGGCCTGGGATGGCTATGAATGCAGCCCAACACAAAACTGTAAAATTAATTAAAACATTATGAGATTTTTGGAAGGAAGATGGTGGCATGGTAGGAAGGAGAGGATTCCACTTCTCCCTACACACTGGAGAAAAACCTGGTTGATCTACGGAGAAACAGAGCAAACAACCAACAGAAACACAGCATATTTGAAAATAGGAGATCGAAAATTGTAGTGGACATTGAAAAACTAGATGGTAAGGAGAATACTTCAGGATAATAAGAGCCCAGGGATCAGCACAGAGACCAGGGTGGCTGAGGCCCTGGGCCTGGCGCTTGCCAGGCCTGTCAGAGGGCTCTAGGGGGGGAGCCAGATCAACTGCTTCCTCCCAGCCAAACAAGGTTTCAGCAGCACTGGGAGAGACCTGGTTGCTTGAAGTCTCACAGAGAGGGGTTAAGGTCTCAGTGGCAAACATGCTGGGGATGTGAGCACCCACGCATAGCCCTGGGAGGAGTGCACACTGGAGCTCACGTGATCATAGGCACCCGTGTGCAACCACAGATGGCTGCACAACTGGAGGTGCCCGTGCTCGTGTGCGAACGGAGACAACTGCGTGACCGACTGGAGGAGCCCATGTGAAACTGGAGACCCGTAGCCCATGCTAGGAACCTGGGGAATGCGAGCCATCCATGGGAGAACCAGAGCCCATGCATGTGAACCTAGGGAGTGTGCACAATCCATGGGAAACCCAGAGCTAAATCCCATGAAATTAGGGTGAGGGCACGCAAAGCAGGAAATCTGGAACTCACACCCGAAAACTTGGGGTAGGTGCACGCAGCGTAGGAGACCCGAGCTCACACGCATAAACTCAGGAAAGTGTGTACTCCCCAGGAGGCTCAGAACATAAGCCCGAGGCCTTGTGTGGAGAGGCACTGGGCTAGTTCTGGGGAGAGTAGCCCAAAAATAACTGAGTGCTGAACAGGGAGAAAAGCGATATGTTGTAGCCAGCAAGACCAGAAAAAATGGCTTGGCAAGTTTGAAAACAGCAGGAAGTTTTCTTTCTTTTTTTTTTTTTTTAAATTTTTTATTATTTTTATCTTTTTTACCCCTGATTCCTTTTGCTTCTCTTTCCTTCTCTCTTGTTTTATTCCTTCTTCCTTTCTTTCCAATTTTATCTCTTCTTCCTTCCTCTTTTTTTCTTGATTTTTCATTTTTTCTTCCTCTTTTCTCTTTTTAAATACCAACGAGTGAGAAAAAGGAAAACAAAACAAAACAAAAACCTGGAACTGTGAAAAAAAAACCAGAGTTGGTCCCAAATAGGGGGCATTCCAACAGCTGAGACAGTGGAAGCTGTAAACACCAGGATACCTGAAGAAGACTACACCACTGAATCTCACAAGTATTCTAGCACAGAAGCTCACACCATAAACCCAGGGAGCCAGAACAGATCAATTTAAGAAGATGAAGCTAACAAGAAGAGTCTCACAAACAATGGGAAGACAAAGAAACAATCCCCAAATAAAAGGAAAGGAGGGAGCCCCAGAAAGAATGCTAAATGAAACAGAGGCAACTCAACTATCAGATTTTGAGTTCAAAGCAATGCTCATCAGGAAGCTCCATGAGCTCACAATGAGCTACCAGAAACTATAGGGAAGCTAAAATGAACTCACTGAAAACTATATCAACATGAAAAAGGATGTAAAAACTATCAACAAGAGCCAGGAGGAAATAAAGAATACAATTTTACAAATAAAGAACACAGTGGAAGGGATGAAAAGCAGAATCGATGAAGCAGAAGATCGGATCAGTGAGTTGGAGGACAAGGTAGAAAAAAAAAAAAACACCCAGAAAGAGCAAGGAAAGGAAAAGAGGCTCAGAAAAATGAAGAGAGATTAAGAGAAATGCAAGACAATATGAAACATAATAACATCCATATAATAGGGGTACCAGAAGGAGAAAAAGAAGAGCAAGGGATAGAAAACCTATTTGAAAAAGTAATGATGAAATGGGAGGGAGATGGGGAGGGCTGGGGTGGTGGGCTGGGATGGGAGTAGAAGACAGAAAACTGTACAAGAACAACAATTAAAATAAAATAAAAATAAAAATAAAATAAAATAAGATAAAATAAAATAAAATAAAATAAAATAAAATAAAGTAATGATGGAAAACTTCCCTAATTTGATGAGAGAAAAAGTCACAAAAATCCAGGAAACACAGAGAGTCCCAATCAAGAGGATCCCAAAGAGGCCCACTTCAAGACATATCATAATTAAAATGGCAAAATTCCAAGACAAAGACAGAATCTTCAAGACAGTAAGGGAGGAGATAAAGGAGGTAACATATACGGGAGCCCTGATAAGGTTAGCAGCTGACATCTCAATGGAAATGCTCCAAGCCAGAAGAGAATGGCAAGAAATATTCCAAGTAATCAGAACCAAAGGCCTGCAACCAAGACTACTGTACCCAGCAAGGCTTTCAATCAAGATAGAAGGCTAAGTAAGGAGCTTCCCAGACAAAACAAGTCTAAAGGAATACATGTCTACCAAACCAGTTCTGCAAGAGATACTAAAGGGACTGCTTTAAGGAAAGGAAGGAAAAGAGAGAGAGAGAGAGAGAGAGAGAGAGAGAGAGAGAGAGAGAGAGAAACACGGGCACAAAAATGGCAATGAATAAGTACCTATCAACAATAACCTTAAAATAAATGTATTAAATGCTCCAATCAAAATGCGTAGAATAGCTGAATGGATAAGAAAGCATGACCCACACATATGCTGCCTACGTGAGACCCACCTCAGGACAAAAGACCTACACAGACTGAAAGTGAAGGGCTGGAAACATGCTTTCCAAGCAAATGAACAGGAAAGAAAAGCCGGTGTAGCAATACTAATATCAGACAAAATAGACTTCAAAAGATGAGACATAAAGAGAGACCCAGAAGGTCACTTCATAATACTCAAGGGAGGAATCCACCAAGAACACATAAACATTGTAAATATATATGCACCCAACATAGGAGCACCTAAATACATCAAGAAAATCTTAGAGGACTTCAAGAAAGATATTGACAGCAACACAATTATAGTAGGGGATTTTAACACCCCGCTGTCAAAAATGGACAGATCTTCCAAACAAAATATCAACAAAGATATTGTGGCATTGAACAACACTCTAGATGAAATGGACTTAACTGATATATATAGAGCCCTTCATCCCAAAGAAACTAAATACACATTCTTTTCAAATGCACATGGAACATTTCCCTAGCAAAGATAGACCACATGATAGGACACAAAACAAGTCTCAACAAATTCAAGAAAATTGAAATCATACCAAGCATTTTCTCTGACCACAAGGGACTGAAACTAGAAACCAACCCCAAGGGGAAAAACCCAAAATTCTCAGCATCATGGAGATTGAATAGCATGCTATTAAACAATGAATGGGTCAAGAATGAAATTAGGGAGAAAATAAAAAAGTTTCTGGAAACAAATGAAAATGAACTCACAATGACCCAAAACTTATGGGACACAGCAAAGGCAGTCCTCAGAGGGAAGTTCATAGTGATACAGGCCTACCTAAAAAAGATAGAAACATTTCAAACAAACAACTTAACAAGAAAATCAGGAACAACAACAAAAACAGCCCAGAGCAAGTAGAAGGAAGGAAATTATCAAGATCAGAGCAGAATTAAATGACATAGAGACTAAAAGCACAATTCTAAGGATCAATGAATCCAGGAGCTTGTTCTTTGAAAAGATAAGCAAAATTGACAAGCCTTTAAGCAGGCTCATCAAGAAAAAAAGAGAGAAGACCCAAATAAACACAGACAGAAATGAAAGAGGAGAGATTACAACTGACACCAGAGAAATACAAAGGATTGTAAGAAATTACCATGAAGAACTGTATGCCAAGAAATTTGAAAACCTAGGTGAAATGGACAAGTTTCTAGACAAATATAATCTTCCAAAACACAATGAAGATGAAGCAGAAGGCCTGATTGGTCTGTTCAAGACCACTAACAGCAGATGAAATTGAAGCAGTAATCAAAAAATTGCTGACACAGAAAAGCCCTGGACCTGATGGTTACAGAGGAGAATTTTTCAAAGCATTTAAGGAAGAGCTAACCCTTATCCTTCACAGACTATTTGAAAAAACCCAAAATGATGGAAGACTCCTAAATTCTTTTTATGAAGCCAGCATCGTCCTAATCCCAAAACCAGATAAAGACACAACAAAGAAAGAAAACTTCAGGCCAATATCGCTGATGGACATAGATGCTAAAATCCTCAACAAAATATTGGCAAACCGCATCCAAATACATTCAAAAGATCATATACCATGAGTAAGTGGGATTCATCCCAGGGATGCAAGGATGGTTCAATACTCATAAATCACTAAATGTAATACATCACATAAACAAAAGGAAAGACAAAAATCACATGATCATATGAATAGATGCAGGAAAAGCAATTGATAAGGTACAACACCCATTTATGATAAAAACACTCAGCAAAGTGGGAATAGAGGGAGCATTCCTCAACATAATAAAGGCCACATATGAGAAGGCTACAGCCAACACCATACTCAATGGTCAAAAACTAAAACCTTTTCCACTAAGATCAGGAACAAGACATGGTTGTCCACTTTCACCACTTATTTTCAATATAGTATTGGAAGTCTTAGCCACAGTGATTAGACAAGAAAAGGAAATAAAAGGCATCCAAATTGGAAGGGAAGAAACAAAACTATCATTATTTGCAGATGACATGATAGTATACATAGAAAATTCTATAGACTCAGCCAAAAAGCTTATTGACCTAATAAATGAATTGGGGCAAACAGCTGAATACAAAGCCAATATCCAGAAATCAAAGGCATTTTTTGTATACCAACAATGAAACAGCAGAAGCAGAAATCAAGAAAAAAATCCCACTCAATATTGCAACGAGAAAAATAAAATACCTACAAGTAAATCTAATCAAGGAGTTAAAAGACCTGTATGCAGAAAACTACACAACACTGAAGAAAGAAATCAAGGAAGACACAAACAAATGGAAACATATACCATGTTCATGGATCGGAAGAATTAACATCATCAAAATGTCCATACTACCCAAAGCAATTTGCAGATTCAATCTAATACCTATTAAAGTACCAATGGCATATTTCACAGACATAGAACAAACACTTCAAAAATTTATATATGGAACCATAAACGACCTTGAATAGCTGCAGTAATTTTGAGAAAGAACAACAATGTAGGAGGGATCATAATACCAGACACTAAACTGTATTACAAGGCCACTCTACTCAAAACAGCCTGGTACTGGCATAAAAACAGGCACATGGACCAGTGGAATAGAACAGAGAGCCCAGAAATAACCCCAAGTCTCTACAGTCAATTAATATTCAACAAAGTGGGCAGCAACATAAGATGGAGTAAAAATAGCCTCTTCAACAAGTGGTGTTGGGAGAACTGGACAGCTATGTGCAAAAAAATGAAACTCGAGCACCAACTTACACCATACACAAAAATAAATTCAAGGTGCATGAAAGATTTAAATATAAGCTGTGACACCATTAAAGTCCTAGAGGAGAACATAGGCAGGGAAATCTCAGATATTTCATGCAGCAACATTTTTACTGATATGTCCCCTAAAGCAAGGGACATAAAGGAAAGAATAAACAAATGGGATCTCCTCAAAATAAAAAGCTACTGCACAGCTAAAGAAAACAGTATTAAAATAAAAAGAGAACCAACTGTATGGGAAAGCATATTTGGCAATGATACCTCAGACAAGTGTTTAGTCTCCAAAATATATAAAGAACTTACATGACTCCACTCTAAGAAGACAGGCAACCCATTTAAAAAATGGGCAAAGGACTTGAACAGACACTTCTCCAAGGAGGATATACAGAGGATCCAGAGACACATGAAAAGATGCTCAGTATCCCTAGCTATCAGAGAGATGCAAATTAAAACCGCAATGAGATACCACTTCACACCAGTCAGAATGGCCATCATAAACAAAGCAAGAAACAAGAAGTGTTGCAGAGGTTGTGGAGAAAAGGGGACCCTAGTGCACTGTTGGTGGGATTACAGACTGGTACAACTACTATGGAAAATAGTATGGATTTTTCTATGAAAACTTATAATGGATCTCCCTTTTGACCCAGCAATTCCACTGCTAGGATTATATCCTAAGAACCCTGAAACACCAATCCAAAAGAACCTATGCACCCCCATGTTCATAGAAGCACAATTTACAATAGCCAAGTGTTGGAAGCAACCTAGGTGCCCATCGGTAAATAAATGGATCAAAAAACTATGGTACATTTACACAATGGGATTCTATGCAGCAGAAAGAAAGAAGGAGCTCCTACCCTTTGCCACAGCATGGATGGAACTGGAGAGCATTATGCTAAGTGAAGTAAGCCAGGAGGTGAAAGACAAATACCATATGAGGTCACCTTTAACAGGAACCTAATCAACAAAACACACAAACAAGCAAAATATAAGCAAAGACCCTGAAATTGCGAACGGTCTGACAGTCAACAGAGTGGAGATGGGAGGGATTTTCAGGGGAAAAGCGGTAGGGTTTAGAGCAACAAGTATAAAAGACACATGGACAAAAACTAGGGGGGGTGGAAATGGGAGGGAGGTGGGGAGGGCTGGGGTGGTGGGCTGGGATGGGAGTAAAAGACATAAAACTGTACAAGAACAACAATTAAAATAAAATTTAAAAAACATTATGAGATTTTTTTGTGATTACATATTGCCGTGTCACATAAAATAAACATACGTTTGCTCTCACTGTTTGTATGCATGCATGGCTTCAGTTTTACGGCAGTATGGTGCATCTAGTGTGTTTTACCTCCCAAGGCTAGACAGTAGAATTGACATCATCACATGTTACATGTGCTCATCCTGGCTTAGTGAGGCAGTGATTATCAACAATGTTTCAACTTACTATTGCAACATTAGGCATTTAATGTAATTTATAAGTCAGATAAGTACTCTTATTTGATTATTAAATGTACTTCAACACCTCAGTGGCACCTCACACATCTTCTGCCATGCTTTACACTCAACCCTGTACCTTGCCCTGTATTAGTAGCCAGGAGGGTTGTGGGAGGGCTCAAAACTTCCTTTCTATTTTCCTGTCAATTAGTTTTCATAATAAAAGTAAATAAAGCCCTTTATCAATTATTATTTTTTTAATCCCAGCATGGCTTCTACAACATCTCAAAAGAAAAAAGAACCCTCCAAGAGAAAAATTACTGATGAAGGAATATTGTTTAATGAAAAATGGACAGATGACCACTTTTTGTTGAGGCAAATAGTAAGGCAGTGTGCTTAATTTGTAGGGAATTTGTGCAAGTTTTCAAAGACTATATTTTGGAAAGGCATTATATGCAAAAACATGCTGCCAAATTCAATGTGTTTCAAGGGATGTGTCATAAGGATGAAATAGTGGAATTGAAAAAAGTCTGTGTTCTCAAGAAAAATATTTTCAAAGTTACAAGTCATGCAGATTTCATTGTAAAAGCTACTTATGTGGTAGCATCTTTTTTTAAAAGTTATATTTTATTGATTATGTTATTACAGTGGTCCCATTTTCCTTCCTTTATTCCCCTCCACCCTGCGCACCCTCTCCCACCTGCATTCCCCCCCTTTAGTTCATGTCCATGGGTCATATATACAAGTTCTTTGGCCTCTACATTTCCTATACTATTCTTAACCTTCCCCTGTCTATCTTCTACCTACCATTTATGCTACTTATTCTCTGTATCTTTTCCCCTTCCCTCCTCCTCCCACTCCCCTGATGATAACCCTCCATGTGATCTCCATTTCTGTGATTCTGTTCCTGTTCTATTGTTTGTGTAGTTTGTTTTTGTTTTAGGTTCAGTTGTTAATAACTGTTGAGTTTGTTGTCATTTTTCTGTTCTTTTTGTAACTTCTTTTTCTTAGATAAGTCCTTTTAACATTTCATATAATAAGGGCTTGGTGATGAGTAACTCCTTTAACTTGACCTTATCTGGGAAGCACTTTATCTGCCATCCCATTCTAAATGATAGCTTTGCTGGATAGAGTAATCTTGGATGTAGGTACTTATCTTTCATGACGTAGAATGCTTCTTTCCAGCCTCTTCTTGCTTGCAAAGTCTCTTTTGAGAAATCAGCTGATAGTCTTATGGGAACTCCTTTGTGGGTAACTGTCTCCTTTTCTCTTGCTGCTTTTAAGATTCTCTCCTTATCTTTAATCTTGGGTAATATAATTATGTTGTGCCTCGGTGTGTTCCTCCTTGGGTCCAACTTCTGTGGGACTCTCTAAACTTCCTGGACTTCCTGGAAGTCTATTTTCTTTTCCAGATTGGGGAAGTTCTCCTTCATCATGTTTTCAAATAAGTTTTCAATTTCTTGCTCTTCCTCTTCTCTCCTGGTACTCCTATGATTCGGATGTTGGAACATTTAAAGGTGTCCTAGAGGTTCCTAAGCCTCTCTTCATTTTTTTTTTGAATTCTTGTTTCTTCAGTCTGTTCTGGTTGAATGGTTTTTCTTCCTTTTGGTCCACACCATTGGTTTGAGTCCTTGTTTCCTTCAGGTCATTGTTGGTGCCCTGTACATTTTCCTCTATTTCACTTAGCATAGCCTTCATTTTTCATCTAGTTTGCAATCATATTCAACCATTTCTGTGAACATCCTGATTACCAGTGTTTTGAACTATGCATCTGATAGGTTGGCTATCTCTTCATTGCTTAGTTGTATTTTTTCTGGAGCTCTGAACTGTTCTTTCATTTAGGCCATTTTTTCCCCAGTGCACCTGTTATGTAGTAAGAGGCAGAGCCTTAGGTATTTACCCAGAAGGGACAACCCATATTGCTGTGTTGTGATGCTGTATGTGCGGGAAGGGTCTGAGAGGGAACAGTGCCTCTTGCTCTCTGCCAGTTGTTAGTCACTTCCCTCACTACCCACAATCAAATTGGGCCCTTCTGATTCCCTAGTGGATGGGCTTGTGTACATTCTAGGATCCTGTTCGTCTCTCCAATGAACTCTCCTGTGAGGCTAGGAGTTTCTTTCACTAACACCGCCACCCCCACAGGTGATTTCAATCAGAGGTTTGTGGCTTTATTTCCCCGAGCTGGAACTCTGGGTTGCATGGTGTGTCTTGCTCCCCAGTTGTTCCTCCAGGATTATCTGCATGTGAATGTGGGACCACCCAGTCTGCAATCCACTGCCTCGCCAGGTCTGCCAACTTCTGCTTTGCCTGTCCCAGACCTCCAGCTGCTGCCTTGCCCCAAGTCCTCTCCACCTAGCTGCCTGTCTCCACCCCTCCTACCGGTCTGGATGAATATTTCTTCTTTAATTCCTTGGTTGTTGGACTTCCATACAGTTTGATTTTCTGTCAGTTCTGGTTGTTTTTTTTTTTTAAATTTGTTGTCGTCCTTCTTTTGTTTGTGCAAGGAGGCACAGTGTGTCTACCTACACCTCCATCTTGGCTGGAAGTGGTAGCATCTTTAATAAAAAAAAAGTCCAAACCATTTACTGATGGTGAGTATATTAAACAATGTACAGAAAGCATGGCGGATATAATTTGCCCTGGAAAAAATGGACTATTTTCAAAATCAGTTCGTCTCACCAGACTATAGCCAGGTGAATTGAAGAAATTGGGAAAACTTATCAAAAGAAGCTTGGAGAGTAAAGTTGCTGATTATAAGTTTTATGCTTTGGCAATGGATGATAGTATTGATACTACAGATATGGCTCAAGTTGCCATTTTTATTATTTTTATTACAGGTATTGGTGATGAATATAATGTCACTGAAGTGGCTTTTTTGTGCCATTAAATGACACAACTAAATCAAGAGATTTATACAAAGCAGTAAAACAATATATTAAAGCTATTTTGTATGCTCATTGTCAACATATCTTTATAGTTACTGTTGGCACCCCAGTGATGGTACATAAAAAGGAGGAACTTGTAAAAGTAATAGAAGATGATGCAATTGCCACCCAAAACTCATGTTTGATGAAGTATCATTGCATAGTACATCAAGAAAATTTATGCACACAAGCTTTAAAAATGGAGAACATCATGCAAATCATCATCAAGACTGTGAATTTCATAAGAGCCAGAGAGAATCACTGCCAATTCCAGGAATCCCTTATAAGTATTGATGCTGACTATGGAAACGTCATTTACTTTTTGGAAGTAAGATGGCTAAGTTGAGGCCAAACATTGAAAAAATTTAATGATTTGTGACATATTATCAAGTTGTTTATGGTATAAAAAAACAAATTTGTGCTGGAAGTTGATGAAGAAAACTAGCTTACAGATTTGACATTTTTAGTAGATTTAACTGCTCATTTAAATGAGTAAAACATGTGTCTTCAAGGTGAAAGTAAACTTATCAATACTATGTTTCAAACAATAACAGCATTCCAAATGAAATGGAAATTATGGCAAGCTAAAAATAAGGCAAACAATTTTGTGCATTTCGACATGTTGGATAAACACAGTGTTATGAATGGCAAAAAATATGCAGCCTTGCTTTTCAATTTGATACAAGAATTTGAAAACAGATTTCAAGATTTCTGGGGAAATAATCAATATTTTGCTATATTTGTGACTGTGATTTCAGTTGATGTAAATATGTTACCTGCCAATTTTCAAAAGGAATGAATAGAGCTGCAATCTAACATTCAAGTTAAAGAAAAATTTGATCATATCTCTTTACTGGACCTTTATAGGTCCTATGTTTCCAGAGACAAATACCCCTTGCTTTACAATCATGCTTTGTTCATGTTATCACTATTTAGCAGCACCTACATTTGTGAGCAACTATTTGTAAGAATGAAACACATTAAGAGTAAGACTAGAATCAAAATATCTGATGAGCACCTTGAGAACTCACTGAGAATTGCAACTACTTTGATCAAACCAGATATTGATGCACTAGTTTCTCAAATACAATGTCAAACCTCCAACTAGTTTTATGTTGCCCTCTTTTCTTTTACTTTTATAATAAAAATATTTAAAAACATCAATGACATTTTATTACTTAGATATATACATTTTCTATATTAGTGATCACAAAGTTGGGACCTGCTCAATGATTTTAAAAGACTATCAAAAGGTCCACTGAATAATTAGGGTTATTATGTGAGGATGTTTTTTGCTTATCTGTGATGGCAGATATCACAAAAATTATTCATGGAACTTTTTTTTTTGCTCGCTAGTTTTCTTTAGTGCTTATGTATTTGATATATGGCCAAGACAATTCTTCTTCCAGTGTGGCCCAGAGACCCCAAAAGGTTGGATGTCAAGATCCTGGTTTGAGGGATCTTAGGAACAACATGAAATGTAACAACATGCACATTGTAAGGGTTACAGAGGAGAGGGAAGAGAGCCAGGGATAGAGAACCTATTTGAAGAAATAAGGGCAGGAAACTTCCCAACCTGGTAAAGGAAAAAGTCACACCAGTTCAGGAAACACAGAGAGTCACAATCAAAAAGAGGCCCACACCAAGACACATCATAATTAAAATGGCCAAGAGAGAATCTTAAAGACAGCAAGAGAGATACAATTAGTTACCTACAAAGGAGCACCTATAGGCTGTCAGGTGATTTTTTAACAGAAACATTTCATGCCAGAAGGGATTGGCTTGAAGTATTCAAAGTGATGAAAAATAAGGACATTCAACCAAGAATACTTTACCCAGCAAGGCTAACATTTAAAATTGAAGGTGAAATAAAGAGCTTCCCAGCATCCCCCTAAAAAAAAGGCTAAAGGAGTTCTTAACCACTAAACCAGCATAGCAAGAAATGTTAAAGGAATGCTTTAAGAAAAACAAATATAGAGAGGAACATAGGTACAATGGAAAAATAAGTACCTATCTATAATAACCTTAAATGTAAATGGATTAAATGCTTCAATCAAAAGACATAAGATAGCTGAATGCAGAAGAAAAAAATGACCCCTATATATGCTGCCTGCAAGAGACCCACTTCAGAATGAGAGATATACACAGACTGAAAGTGGGAGAATGGAGGAAATATTTCATGCAAATGAAAATTAAAAAACCTGGGGTAGAGATACTTATATCTGACAAAATGGAGGTGTAGATAGATACATGTCACTTCCTCACACAATCAAAAGAAGGATAACAACCATTTTAAAAGCAAAAAACAACCAGAACTGCCAGAAAAAATGAACTGTACAGAAGTCTGACAACCAAGGAGTTAAAGAAGAAGCATTTATCCAGACTGGTAGGAGGGGCAGAAGGCTGAAGCACAGTGGAGAGGATGTCCAACTAAGTGGCAGCTGATGGACCAGGGCAGAGGAGGTTGCAGCTGGCAAACCAGGCAGTCCATGTGCAGATAAACTAGGAGGAACAACTGAGGAGCAAGACAAACCACAACCAAGGGTTCCAGCTTGGGGAAATAAACCCTCAAAACCTCTGGCTGTAACAACCTGTGGGTGTTGCGGCAGTGGGAGAAAATTCCAGTCTCTTAGGAGAGTTTGTTGAAGAGACCCACAGGGTCTGAGAATGTATATAAGCCCATACACCCAGGAATCAGCACCAGAAGGGTCCAATTTGCTTGTGGGAAGAGAGGGAAGTGATGGATAGAAAGTGGGGTGAGAGCCAAACAAGCAGCATTGTTCCCTTTCTGACCCCTCCCACACATACAGTGCTACAATGCAGCAAAGTGGTTTGCCCCACCCTGGTGTATATCTAAGGCTCCAACCCTTATAGTGTAACAGGTGCACTGAGACTAAATGAGAGAACAGATAAAAACTCCTGAAAAAGAACTAAGTGATGAGGAGATAGCCAACCTATCTGATGCAGAGTTCAAAACACTGGTAATCAGGATGCTCACAGAATTGCTTGAGCTCAGTCACAAAATGAAGGAAGAAATAAAGGCTACACAAAGTGAAATGAAGCAAAATATACAGGGAACCAACAGTGAAGGGAAGGAAGCTGGGACTCAAATCAATGATTTGGAAAAAAAGGAAAAAATAAGCTACAGACCAGAACAGAATGAAGCAACAAGAATTTTAAAAAGTGAGAAGAGGCTGAGGAACTCTGGGACAACTTTAAACACTACAACCTTTGAATAATAGGGCTGCTGGAAGGAGAAGAGGAAGAGCAAGAATTGAAAAGTTATTTGAAAAAATAACATAGGAGAACTTCCCAGATCTTGCAAAGGAAATAGACTTCCAGGAAGTCCAAGAAGCTCAGAGAGTCCCAAAGAAGTTGCACCCAAGGAAGCACACACCAAGGCACATCATAATAACATCATCCAAGATTAAAGATAAGGAGAGAATCTTAAAAGCAGCAAGAGAAAATGAGACAGTTACCTACAAAGGAGTTCCCATAAGGCTATCAGCTGATTTCTCAAAAACAAAACAAAACAAAACAAAACAAAACAAAACAAAACAAAACGCCCTTATAGGCAAGAAGAAGCTGGAAAGAAGTGTTCAAAGTCATGAAAGTCAAGGACCTACATGCAAGATTAGTCTATCCAGCAAAGTTATCATTTAGAATGGAAGGGCAGATAAAGTGCTTCTCAGAGAAGGTCAAGTTAAAGGAGTTCATCAACACCAAGACCTTATTCTATGAAATGTTAAAAGGACTTATCTAAGAAAAAGCAGATCAAAATAATACAGTAAAATGACAAGAAACTCACAACTATCAACAACTGAACCTAAAAACAAAAACAAACTACTAGAACAGAAGCAGAATACAAATATGGAGATCACATGGAGGGTTATCAATGGGAGGGCTAGGGGAGAATGGGTGGGAGGTACATAGAATAAGAAGCATAACTGGTAGGCATAAAATAGACAGGAGTAGGTTAAGAATAGTATAGGAAATAGAGAAGCCAAAGAACTTACATGTATAACCCATGTAGATGAAATAAGGGTGGGGAATGCTGGAGGGTGGGGAGAGGTGCTGGCAGAGGGAGGAAAAAGAGTAAAAGAAAATTGGGACAATTGTAATAGCATAATCAATAATATATACTTAAAATAAAAAATGCTATGAAAAACTCTATGCCAATAATCGGACAAGCTGGGTGAATAGATAAATGTCAAGAAACGTACAATTTTCTAAATCTAAATCAGGAAGAATCAGAGAATCTGAATCAACAGATCACAAACATTTAAATTGGAGCAATAATCAAAAAACTCTCAGCAAACAAAAGTCCTGGACAGGAAGACTTCACAGGTGAATTTTACTAACTATTCAAAGAAAGACTAACACCTCTCCTTCTGAAACTACTGCATAAAATTAAAGAAGAGGAAAGACTCCCAAACTTTTTTTGAGGCCATATTATACTAATTCTAAAACCAAACAAAGAGAAAACAAAGAAAGAAAACTAATGGCCAATAACTTTGATCAACATAAATGTTAAATCTTCAACAAAATATTGGAAAACCAGATCCATCAATACATTCAAAATATCATACACCATGAGCAAGTGGGATACATCCCAGGGATGCAAGGATGGTACAACATTTGCAAATCAATAAATGTAATACATCACATAAACAAAAGGAGAGACAAAAACCACATGATCATAGCAATAGATGCGGAAAAAATAGTTGATAAGCTACAGCACCCATTTATGATAAAAACACTCAGCAAAGTAAGAGTAGAGGGAGCATTCCTCAACATGATAAAGGCCATATATGAGAGACCTACAGCCAACATCATACTCAATGGGCAAAAACTAAAAGCTTTCCCATTAAGATCAGGACAAGGATGTCTGTTTTCACCACTTCTATTCAATAAAGTATTGGAAGTCCTAGCCACAGTGATCAGACAACAAAAAGAAATAAAAGGCATCCAAATTAGAAAGAGGAAGTAAATCTGTCACTGATTGCAGATGATATGATAGTGTACATAGAAAACTCTATGGACTCCAACAATAAACTACTTGACTTAGTAAGTGAATTTGGCAAAACAGCAGGGTTCAAAGTCAATATTCAGAAATCAAAGGCATGTTTGTACACTAACAATGAAACATCAGAATCAGAAACCAGGAAAAAAATCCCATTTGCTATAGAAACAAGAAACATATAGTACCTAGGAATAAACCTCACCCAGGAGGTGAAATACCTGTACTCAGAAAACCATGCAACACTGAAGAAATAAATTAAGGAAGACACAAATAAATGGAAGCATATACTGTGTTCATGGATTGGTAGAATCAATGGCATTTTTTATATCAATAACAAACTGTCTGAAACAGAATCTAAGAAAACAATCCCATTTATTATTGCAACAAAAGCATATAAAATACCTAGGAATAACTTTATTCAATGAAGTAAAAGACATATACTCAGAATACTATAGGACCCTAAAGAAAGAAATTGAGGAAGAAACAAATAAGTGGAGGCCTATACCCATTGGAAGGATTAACATCATTAAATGTCCATACTACCCAAAGCAATCTATATATTCAATGCAATTTCAATCAAAATTGCAATGGCCTATTTCACAGATCTAGAATAAAAGTTCCTAAAAATTTTTATGGAACTAAAAAAGATCCTGAATAGCCTCAGTAATTTTCAAAAAAAAGACCAACGTTGGGGGTATCACAATACCTGACATCAAAGTATAAGTCAACTGTAATCAAAACAGCCTGGTATTGGAATAAAAACAGGCATATAGATCAATGGAACAGAACAGGGAGCTCAGAAATAATCCCACATGTTTATGATTAATTAATATTTAAGAAAAACAGCAAGAACATACAATGGAGTGAAGACAGTGTCTTCAATAAATGGTGTTGGGAGAACTGGACTGCTACATGCAAAAAAGTAAAACTAGACCACCAACTTATACCATACATCAGAATAAACTCAAAATGGACAAAAGACTTAAATATAAGTCAGGATACCATAAAAATCCTAAAAGAAAGTATAGGCAGTAAAATTTCAGATATCTTCCCTATAAATATTTTTGCTGATATATCTTCCAGGGCAAGGGAAACAAAGGAAAATAATAAATAAATCGGACTACATCAAATTAAAAACCTTCTGCTCAGCTGAGAAACTATCATCAAAATGAAGTGGGAACGCACTGTATAGGAGATGATATTCACCAATGATACATTTGATAAGAGTTTAATTTCCAAAATATATAAAGAACTTATATAACTCAATACCAGGAAGACAAAAATCTAATTAAAAATAAGCAAAGGACCTGAAAGACACTTCTCCAAAGAGGACATACAGATGGCCAATAGACATGAATAAATGCTCAACATCATTAATTATCAGGGAGTTGCAAATTAAAGCCACAATGAGATATCACCTCATACCTGTCAGCATGGCAACCATCCATCAACAAATAACAAGTTCTGGTGAGAATATCAAGAAAAGTGCATTATTGTGGGAATGCAGACTAGTGCAGCCACTGTGGAAAATAGTATGGAGTCTCCTCAAAAAATTAAAAAAGGAACTGCCTTTTGACTCAGCAATCCTGCTTCCAGAAATATATCCTAACAATCCCAAAACACTAATTCAAAAAAATATATGCACCCATATGTTCATTGAAGCATTATTTACAATAGTCAAGATCTGGAAACAGATAAAGGATCCATTAGTTGATGAGTGGATAAAAATGCTGTGGTATATTTACACAATAGAATACCACGCAGCAGTAAAAAAGAAGGAACTCTTATCCTTTAGGACAGTAATGGATGGACCTGGTGACTATTAAGCTAAATGAAGTAAGCCAGGTAGTGAAAGACAAATAGCATGTGATCTGACTTATGTGTGGCATCTAATGAATAAATTAAACTAATGAACAAAATAGAAACAGAGGTATAGATACATGGAATAGACACTCAGCTGTCAGAGGGGTGGGGTGGGGCTGGATGAAAGATGTTGAAGGGATTAACCAAATAACATACATGCATGACCCAAAGACATAGACATTGGTGTTGGGATTGCCTGAAGGGGTAAGGCTGGGTAGAGGTTGGCAAAGGGGGAAAAAGTGGGGATAAGTGAAATAGCATAAACTATAAAATATAATGAAAAAGGAAATTTCACTAAGATGTGCAGCCATCGTCCTCCCCAGCCATGAGAACTTGGACTTGGCTGTAGGAACACAGTAGAATTCTAGGAGAAAGAGAACTGGACAATTTTAATAAGGGGTATGTTGGAACATGCCAGAAAAGGGAGTACAGACTGACTATGCCTACTTCACCCTCCTCTTGGTTTGAAATCTGTTGTGACTGGATACCAGGGTGTGGGCAGGTGAAAGAGGATATATCCTTACTCCTGAGTTCTCTCTTCTGGATTCTGTGTATCCAAATGTCCTTCCACGGATGCAGTCATGTCTTTGGGATTAAACATGCTTTTCCTGCTTTTTAAACCTTTCTTCTCTATCAATATGAGGGATTGAAAGAGACTAACTTATCTTTTTGCCCTAAAGCATCTTTAAAAATAACATTTCCCTGTTAATAAGTGTGTTGAAAGTTCCTTTCAGTGTGGATTAGTAGAAAGAACGTTTACTGGGAGTTAGGAAACAGGGCATCTACTACTAGCTCCACTAGTAGCACCTACTATTACTAGGAGAGTGACATTGAGCAAATCACTTAACCTTTCCATGCCTCTACTTCATCATCTATAAAATGAGGCTCATGACAGTACCTCCCTTTTAAAGTTGTGAACATTAAAGTAGGTGATGCATTTAAAAGGTTTAGTTCAGAGCCTGGCACTTAGTGAGTACTCACTGGAACCCAATGAAATGGTAGGTTTTCTTTTTCTAAGTATATTTTATTGATTATGCTATTGCAGATGTACTAGCACTCTGTAAAAGTACTATGATAGTATCCAGTCAAAGGAGGATATTAGTCTGAGAAACTGATTACTCAACCCCCCAACTTTTTCCAAAAGGTGAAGTCTTTCATTGTCAGTAAGAAAATAATCTCTTGAAATAAAACTGTGGAGCAACCTGGTGGAACTGAAAGATTTTTGGACTAAGTGTTATGAAACTTGTTTTTGAATCCTGATTTCAACACTCATTAGCTACGTGACCTTAGATGAGTCACCTTTTTGGGAATACAGATTTTCTCATCTGTAAACCAGCAATGATATACCTGCTTAACCTTTCTTATTGGGTGTGAATGATAATAAAAGACATGGCAAAAGTACTTGAAAGTATAAAATGGTAGATTTTCATTTGAACAATGTAATAATTACTATAATAATATAATGAATATATGTGAGGTCTGTCCGGAAAAACTCCAACCATTGTTAATATAATGAGAATGATTTGCTTGACATTGATATAACCTGGCAACCAAGGAGAGTGTACTAGAATGCACATGCATGAACAATGATGACTTCACTGTATAGTCAGTGGGGTCAGTAGATGCTATTGAGTGAGCATGTGTAGTGTGTGGTCTTTGCATTCAAAATGACTTAGTGAGAAGAGCAACAAATCCACATCTAATATTGCATTAAGCCTGAACATTCCTCTGAAGAAACTATTTGGATGATTCAGGTGACTGCAGCTGTGGACAACTGGCAGGTGATTGGTAGCTTCATCAAGACAACATGCCCACTCATGCATCATGTCTCGTGCAGAGTTTTTCAGCAAAACATCCCATCATCCCCTGGTGATTCAGCCCCCCTGCACCCCAGGTTTGGTGCCCTGTGACTTCTGATTTTTCTCAAAACTAAAATTACCTTTGAAAGGGAAGAGAATTCAGACTGTCAATAAGATTCAGGAAAATATGATGGGGTAGCTGATGGCAATTGGGAGAACTGTGTGAGGACCCAAGATGCCTACTTTGAAGTGAATTGAGGCATTATTGTCCTATGTACAATGTTTCTTGTGACTTGTAACTTCTTCAATAAATGTCTCTATTTTTTATATTACATGGTTGGATACCTTCTGGTCAGACCTCATATGCATTAATTATAATATTGTTCAAATGAAAACCTACCATTTCAGGAATAAGTTCCAGCCAAGATGGAAGCATAGGTAGAAATGCTTTGCTTTTTCACACAACCAAAATAGGGATAACAACCAATTTAAAAACAATAAACAACCACAACTGCCAGAATAGCAAACTGCATGAAACTCCAACAACCAAGGAGTTAAAGAAACATTTATCCAGACTGATGGGGCAGAGATGGGCAGCCAAGCAGGTGGAGAGGACTAATGGCTAGGCAGCAGACCATGCAGGCGAGGAATGGCTGGCTCACTGGGAAACTAAAGACTCACAACTTGTAGCAGTAAAATACTGTAGGGGTTGCCGATACCATAAAAGCACAAAAATTGTAAGAAATTACTACAAAGAACTGTATGCCAAGAAATTTGAAAACCTAGGTGAAATGGATACATTTCTAGAAAAATATAATATTCCAAAACTGAATGAAGACAAAGCAGAGAGCCTGAACAGACCAATAACAACTGATGAAACTGAAGTGATAATCAAAAAACTCCTGGCACACAAAAGCCCTGGACCAGATGGTTTCACAGGAGAATTTTACAAAGCATTTAAGGAAGAGCTAACTCCTATAGTTCACAGATTATTCCAAAAAAATCTGAGAATATGGAAGACTTCCAAACTCTCTTTTTGAGGCCACCATCATCCTAATCCCCAAACTAGACAAACACACAGCAAAGAAAGAAAACTATAGGCCAATATCACTGATGAACATACACAGTAAATTCAACAACAAAATATTGGCAAATTGTATCCAGCAATATATATTAAATGATCATACACCATGATTAAGTGGGATTCATCCCAGGGATGCAAGGATTGTACAATATTCACAAATCAGTAAATGTAATACATCACATAAACAAAAAGAAAGACAAAAATCACACGATCATAGCAATAGATATGGGGAAAGCATCTGATAAGGTTCAGAACCCATTTATGACAAAAACACTCAGTAAAATGAGAATAGAGGGAGCACCCCTCAACACAATAAAGGCCATATATGAGAGACTACAGCAAACATCATACTCAAAGAGCAAAAACTAAAAGCTTTCTCATTAAGATCAGGAACAAGACAAGGATGATCACTTTCACCACTCCTATTCAACATAGTATTGGAAATCCTAGCCACAGTGATCAGACAACAAAAAGAAATAAAAGGCATCCAAATTGGAAAGGAGGAAGCAAAGCTGTCATTGTTTGCAGATGACATGATAGTATACATAGAATATCCTATAGACTCTACCATAAGCTAATAAGTGAATTTAGCAAGACAGCAGGGTTCAAAGTCAATATTCAGAAACCAAAGGCATTTTTGTATACCAACAATGAAATATGAAAAACAGAAATCAGGGGAAAAATGTCATTTGATATAGCAACAAGAAAAATAAAGTACCTAGGAACAAACCTAACAAAGGAGGTAAAAACCTATACTCAATAAACTACACAACACTGAAGAAAGAAATTAATGAAGACACAAACAAATGGAAGCATGTACCAGGTTCATGGATTGGAAGAATTAACATCATCAAAATGTCTATACTACCCAAAGCAATTCATAGATTCAATGCAATCCCTGTTAAAGTACCAATGGCATACTTCATAGATATAGAACAAACACTTCAAAAATGTATATGGAACCATAAATGACCACAAATAGCTGCTGCAATTTTGAGAAAGAAGAACAAAGTAGGAGGGATCACAATACCTGATATAAAACTGTATTACAAGGCCACTCTAATCAAAACAGCCTGGTACTGTCATAAAAAGAGACACATAGAACAATGGAACAGATGAGAGAGCCCAGAAATGAGCCCAGAAACACACCCACATCTTTATAGTCAATTAATATTTGACAAAGGGGGCAGAAGCATAAAATGAAGTAAAAATAGCCACTTCAACAAATGGTGTTAGGAGAGCTGGACAGCTAGATGCAAAAAAAATGAAGCTCTATTACAACTTATACCATACACAAAAATAAATTCAAGGTGGATAAAAGACTTAAATATAAGCTGTGATACCATAAAAGACCTAGAGGAGAACATAGGCAGGAAAATCTCAGATATTCCATGCAGCAATATTTTCACCGATATGTCCCCTAGAGAAAGGACATAAAGGAAAGAATAAACAAATGGTATCTCACCAAAATAAAAAGCTTCTGCATGGCTAAAGAAAACAGCATTAAAATAAAAAGAGATCCAACTGTATGGGAAAACATATTTGCCAATGATACCTCAGACAAGGGTTTGATCTCCAAAATATATAAAGAACTCACATGACTCTATTGCAGGAACACAAACAATCCAATTAAAAAATGGGCACAGGACCTGAACAGACACTTCTTCAAGGAGGACATATAGAGGGCCCAGACACATATGAAAGGATGCTCAGCATCACTAGGCATCAGTGAGATGCAAATTAAAACCACAATGAGATACCACTTCACACCAGTCAGAATGGACATCATAAACAAATCAACAAATAACAAGTGCTGGAGAGGGTGTGAAGAAAAGGGAACCCTACTATACTGTTAGTGGGATTGCAGACTGGCACAGCCACTGTGAAAAACGGTATGGAATTTCCTCAGAAGACTAAAAATGGAATTGCCTTTTGACCCACAATTCCATTGCTGGGATTATATCCTAAGAACCCTGAAACACAAATCCAAAAGAACCTATGCACCCCAATGTTCATAGCTGTACAATTTACAATAGCCAAATGCTGGAAGCAACCTAAGTGCTCATCAGCAAATGAATGGATCAGAAAACTATGGTACATTTACATGATGGAATACTATGCAGCAGAAAGAAGGAAGGAGCTCCTAAACTTTGGGACAGCAAGGATGGAACTGGAGAGGAAAATGCTAATTGAAATAAGTCAGGCAGTGAAAGACAAATACCATATGATCTCACCTATAAGTGGAATCTAATCAACAAAACAAACAAGTAGGCAAAATATAACCAGAGACATTGAAATTAAGAACAAACTGACAGTAACCAGAGAGGAGTGGGGAGGGGATTAAGGGGGAAAAGCAGGAAGTGTTTTGAGGAACAACTATAAAGGATACATGGACAAAACCGAGGAGGGTAGGATCAGTGGTAGGAGGTGAGGATGGCTGGGGAGGGGAAGGGAAAAAGTGGAGACAACTGTACTTGAAAAACATAATAAAGTAAAATATAAAGTACTGTGGGGGTTGCGAAGGGGATAGAAACTCACAGTCTTGCAGGAGAGTTCATTTGAAAGTGGGGCTAGAGTGGAGCAAACCAGCAGCAATGTTCCCTATCTAACCCCTCCCCCACAGACAGTGCCACACTCCAGAAAGGAGGGTTGTGCTGCCTTCCCTACACCTAATGTTCCACCCTCTTACAACTTAACAGGAGCACTGAGAGAAAGAAATATGACCCCAAATGAAAGAACAGATAGCAACTCCACAAAAAGAGCTATTGGTTGAGGAGATAAACAACCAATCTGATGTAGAATTCAAAACACTGGTAATCAAGATGCTCACAGAATTGATTGAGCTCAATCACAAAATGAAGGAAGAAATGATGGCTACACAAAGTGAAATGAAGCAAAATATACAGGGAACCAACAGTGATGGAAGGAAACCAGGACTCAAATCAGTGATTGGGAACAAAAGGAAGAAATAAGGATTGATCCAGAACAGAATGAAGAAACGAGAATTCAAAGAAAACAGGGGAGGCTCCAGAACCTCTGGGACAACTTTAAACACTCTAACATCTGAATCATAGGGTTGCTGGAAGGAGAAGAGGAAGAGTAAGAAACTGAAAACTTGCTTGAACAAACAATGAAAACTTCCCCAATCTGGCAAAGGAAATAGATGTCCAGGAAGTCCA